>MDKI01236349.1:0-18868 GCA_005239505.1 Nicotiana paniculata | reverse complement strand
ATTGGTCCCTTTAGCCTTTTATACCCTCTCACCACCCTTGCACGCCGTCAATATTCACATAATTCTGGCCCTTAACAAATGTAAAATAGATAGTGACAGCTTCTCTGGATCCCCGCCGACTTCCCGTAGAAACGATTGTAATATTATTATTCTATAGACACTTCCATCAACCCTTAGTTTCTCGTAATTATAGAAGAGGGTATGTTAAATATGAGCCCTCAGCAATATGTTTTGTATCTTTGTCGAACCAATGAGTATTACTTTTTTGTTTCTTAATTTCTTCTCTTTGTCGCTTTTTGTACTAACATGTTGTAACTTTCTTGTTTATCTCTGCGTTAGGAAGCGAAATTTTTATATCCAGACGAATTTCTCATATATCATCAATTCTACTGTAGAATTCAAGCACACAAACTCATGTTGTTTGACTACTCACACCTTAAAAACTATATGTATCTTTTTGTAGGAAAATCTATAAAGTTTGGACATAAAGAGTGTGTTTGGTACGAAGGAAAATGTTTTCCATGGAAAATAGTTTTCTGGAAAATCAGTTTTTCGAAAAATATATTCTATTGTTTGGTTATAGAGTAAAAAATAATTTTTTATGCTACTCTCCTCACCCCATTCCCCCAAGTCTCCATGTTTCCTTGCTCACCCCTTCCCTCCAAATATCCAACATTTTCAGGAATTTACTTTCTTCAAGAATTTAATTATTTTTTTACAAATTCATACAAACCCAAAGGAACTAATGTGTTGCTTTATTTTTTACATAACAATAACATTAAAATTTGTGCTCCATAACTAAAAAGCAAATACCTTTTTTTTTGGTTGAAAAAGAAAGTACCCTTTCTATACATGAAAATAAAGTATCATTTTGTTGAAATGAAAAAAAATACTTTTTTTGTTGTAATGAAAAAAATACTTTTTATATCATATAAAACAAATACTTATTTGTTGAAATGTCAAAAAAGAATATCTATCTATAACATAAAAAGAAAATAATATTAATAATATTTTTATTTAGGGTGAGGGTGGAGGTGGGATGAGGGGGGAATGGAATGTGGGGCTGAAATGGTGGGGACGAAGAATAGAATGTTAAAGTTCGTGAAGAAGTTTTGAAAAATGTTAAAATTAGAAACCAAACGCAACAAAGTTTAGGTGTCTTTCTCAGGAGTCTGAATTCAATATTTTTTGCTAGCAAACGCGTTATTGGAGAATTGTCATATAGCAACAAAACGCGTTTTGTAACTTTCTTATTTATCTCTGCTTTAGGAAGCGAAATTTTTATATCCAGAGGAATTTCGCATATATCATCAATTCTACTGTAGAATTCAAGCACACAAATTTTAGAACATGCGCAGCGAAAACAAGCATCCAAATTAAACATTAAATATATGTATACTAGACAATGATATAATCACAAGATTAGAAGCATTAACCTCTTGAAATCGTTGCACAAATCTTCCAAACAACAAGAGTCCAGTGTTGCAGTCTTCTGCCATATGCCTAGTAAAACCTTGGACAATTTGTTTTTGAATGGTAAAAAATAATACAACTCTCAAAAGTAAGTAACTAGGTGAAATCAGTCTTCCTTAAGTAGAGTTATTTTTTGGCCGAAATTGTGCTACCAAAAACGTGTAAGATTCTGCTTTTACAAGTAGAATCTCACTCCGGCTCTATAAGATGACTTTTCTCTCAAGTCACTTTTTACCCAAGTCTTGTTCAGGTTTTTACTAGGTATAGCAGGAACATAAATAATAAGAGGCTACCAATTATAGCATTAATTCGAAATTAGCATGAATTAATTCTTACTATAATTAATTGCAATTTATTCCACTAAAAAACTGCAATTGAACTCCTCAATATGAATTTCGAAAATTCAATAACACTTATTTTAACTCCCCATGTTAAGATCTCAAATACCAGTTAATCAAATTAAATCACTGAAAATTTAATTTAATCAACTAATTAAATCCTTTACAATTCCGCTTAAACTATTTCATGTGACGGATACAAAATCCACCGGCCGAGTTTTCACATGAAAACTTATAAGCTTATATAAAGGGGTATCATCAAACTCAAAACCGAGTCAAGGATTCTATCAACTAATTATTATTCACAAATGTTATTCGTTATTGTCCAATCTATTAGGCATACACTAACTCGGAATAGAGTCGTACCTTTTGATAAATCAAAACAATAAATAAATTACATTGATCATAATAATTATATCAAGATTAGGAGTATAAGCTCATTTAATGAATTTAGACAAAATGGTTTATATATTTATTACAAAAACATCTTTTCTCTACTTGGTCCGTTCAATATATACTGAGTATACTAGCACAAGAAGTCGGAGTAAAACCACTCCCATAATCAAGACAAATTATACTATAATCTTGTGCTACAATCATCAAGATATTTTGTCCAACAATATCTTTGATTGTGAACAATAGTTTATTAATTATGAGAACCAACAATTTAATCTTCTGTGCATGAGCTAAGACCCCATACACTAAATTGTCTACTACATAACTAAAAGGACACACATGTAACAAATGATATATTTAAAATAGTACTTTATTGAATTGAATAAATAAAATAAATAATTATTCCATAAAGAATAAAATAAAATACTATGTCTAAACCGCATGGTTAACAGTATATCCCAACAATCTCCCACTTAAAATCATAACCATGCGTCTACAATTCTAACACCCATTCCTTCTACATGCTTGTCAAAAATCTTCTGTGTCAAGCTCTTTGTAAACGGGTCTGTCAAATTGTCCTCTGACGCAATCTTCAACACTCTTGCATCACCTCTCTGAGTTATGTCCCGAATTAAGTGATATTTAAGCTCAATATGTTTACTCCTTTATGGCTTCTTGGTTCCTTCGAGTTTGCAACTGCACCACTGTTATCACAATAAAGTACAATCGGCGCTTGAACTGAAGGAACTACATTAAGCTCTTTCAGAAAGTTCATGAGCCAAACAGCCTCTTTAGCTGCCTCAGATGCAGCCACATATTCGGCTTCCATGGTAGAATCAACA
The DNA here is from genome assembly GCA_005239505.1 of Nicotiana paniculata. Classification (NCBI taxonomy): domain Eukaryota; kingdom Viridiplantae; phylum Streptophyta; class Magnoliopsida; order Solanales; family Solanaceae; genus Nicotiana; species Nicotiana paniculata. Next base: position 15,819 of record MDKI01236349.1, on the reverse strand, counting down.
ACACACGATTTTTTGATACTCCTCCAACTTATGGCTCCACCTCCTAAGGTAAAAACATATCATGAGGTAGATTTTCTAGAGTCTCTATCTGACTGGAAATCTGAATTAGTATAGCCAATGGATGCAAGATCACCAAAGTGATACACCAACATATAATCCCTAGTCCTTTTCAAGTACTTTATTATATGCTTAACGACAGTCCAGCGTTCTCGTCCAGGGTTAGACTGAAATCTACTAACCATGCCAACAACAAAGCAGATATCAGGTCTAGTACATAGCATAGCATACATGAGACCCCTACAGCAGAAGCATAAGGGACCGCCTTCATATTTTCTATCTCATCAGTCGTTTTTGGGGACTGATCTTTCGATAGAGAGATTCCATTTCTAAAAAGGAGAAAGCCTTTCTTGGAATCTTGCATGCTAAACGTGGTGAGAATAGTATCAATATAAAGTGCTTGGGACAAGCCTAATATCCTTTGCGTTCGATCTCACATAAGTTTGATCCCAAGGATATGTGCTGCCTGTCCCAAGTCTTTCATATCGAAACGTGAGAACAACCATTCTTTTACTGAATTCAACATGCTCACATTATTTCCTATAAACAAAATATCATCTACGTACAAAACCAAAAATATAACTTTGTCTCCATTCCACTTCTTATAGACACAAGACTCATTTTCACACGTTTTAATCAATGCGTCAAAACAAGTGTTCCATGCTCTAGAAGCTTGTTTCAATCCATAAATGGATTTATTTAATTTACACAACATGTGCTCGTTGCCACTTTTAATGAAACCAACTGGTTGTGCACTCATCAAGTCTTCCATTTAGAAAAGCCGTCTTGACATCCATTTGCCAGATCTCATAATCGTAATGAGCATCAATGAATAAGAGAATCCTAATGGATTTAAGCATGGCAACTGGCGAAAAAGTTTCCTCACAATCGAGCCCTTCTTTTTGAGTAAACTCTTTTGCAACAAGCCTAACTTTAAAAATTTGCACTTTTTCATCCACTCCTCTCTTTTTCTTATAGATCCATCTACAACCAATGGGTTTGACACCAGTAGGTGGTTCAACAAGATCCCAGACTTGATTGGAGTACATGGACTCCATTTCAGATTTCATAGCATCAATCCATTTATCAACATCTGTATCCTGTAGTGCTTCATCGTAATTAATAAGTTCTGTATTAGGCTCTTCAAGGATTCTATCATAAGATTCTCCCAAGAGCGCAAACCGGAGAGGTTTTCAAATAATTCTCCCACTACGACTAGTCACTATAGGTGGATGCTGATTTTGTTGTTGAGTCACAACATCATTTTCTGGAACTGAAGCCTCAATGTTATCATCCACACTTTGAGGTGCTGGGATATCATTAACTTCCTCCTGGAGTGCAGGCTGCAGAACAATTTCAGGTTGTTCTACAATCTGAGGTTGCACAATAATCTGAGGTTGCTCAACATTACTCCCACTACTTTGGGGTAGTGAGATGTCAGGCAATTTCTCTTGTGCAATCTGCTGCCTATTGATATTTCTCCCACAACGATAATGCAGTGGTATGTCAATACTGGCTTCCGGGAGACGTTCTAGAGATGAGTCTTTAGTTACTCCATTATTTAATTCCTGCAAAACTAGTTTACTTCTAGGAATATGGTTTGTTAAATAGTCCTCTTCTAAAAATCTGGCATTTGTCGTAACAATTACCTTCTTTTCTTTGGGACAATAAAACAAGCCGACTTTAGTTCCTTTTGGATATCCAATAAAAATGCATACTTCTGTCCTTGTCTCCAATTTATCCGCTTTCCCTTTCAGCACATGTGCTGGACAACCCCAAACCCGAATATGCCGTAAATTTGGTTTGCGGCGTCCACAATTCTACTGGAGTTGAAGGTACTGACTTTGAAGGAACCAAATTTAGAATGTAATTTTCTGTTTCTAAAGCATATCCCCAAAAGGAAGAAGGCAAATCAGAATAACTTAACATTGATCTAACCATTTCCATAAGGATCCTATTTCTTCTTTCTGCCACACCATTTTGTTGTGGTGTTCCTAGGGCAGATAATTGAGATGTAATTCCACTATGTGATAAGTATTTTATGAATTCTGCAGAAAGGTATTCACCACCACGATCAGATCTCAATGTTTTGATATATTTATCATGTCGTTTCTCCATTTCCGTCTTAAATTCTTTGAATTTCTTAAAGCATTCAGACTTATGTCGCGACAGATAAATGTATCCATATTTTGAGTAATCATCTGTGAAAGTCACAAAATACTAAAAACCACATCTTGCTTGTATATTCATATGTCCACATAAATCATAGTGAATTAATTCTAATTTATCGCTGGCTCTATTTCCTTTTGAGGGAAAATGTCTCTTGGTCATTTTACCTTCTAAACAGGATTCGCATGTTGGTAGTGACTCCACTTTCAATGAACTCAATGGTCCATCAGAGACCAATCTCGAAATCCTATTTAGATTTATATGACCTAGACGTAAGTGCCACAAATAAGTTTGACTCAATTCAGAAATACGTTTTCTTTTATGTGGCAGATTAATGTTGTTTAATTCTTTTGGTTGTTGTAGCACACGAGGAGATATATCAAGAATAAAAAGGTCATGTAATCTAGCAGCAGTGTAGATAAAACGTTTATTGAACTTAATAACAACAGAGTTATTAGCAAAATAAACATTATAACCAGCATCCATTATTTTCGAAACCGAAATCAAATTCCTTCTAATAGAAGGTACATAGAGAACATCTTTTAAAACTAAAACTGTATCACTACTAAACGAAAATCTAATATCTCCTAAAGCTAAAGCTGGTGTTGGCTCGCCATTGGTTTGAAAAACGCAAACTTCATTCTCACTTAGCCGCCACGTTTCCTGAAACCCCTGCAAAGTAGTGCAGATATGATTAGTGGCTCCCGAATCTACACACCAAAACATGGTAAAAACAGCCGCTAAACAAGTTTCAATGATATTTAAATTTGAATTACCTTGCTTATTCAACTTTGCCAGATAGGCAGGCATTGCTTCTTGTGATGCCCAGGTTGCTTGCAATGATAGCACTTGCCTTTGGACTCTTTTACACCAGCCGCACCACCAGGTGCCAAAACATTTTGAGCCTTCTTCTTTTTCTTACTGCCTTTCGACTTAGAAACCGAAGCTTTCTCAACATTGAGTGCTACAACTGGAGCTTGTTGTTTGATAATAGATTCTGCCGCTTGCAGCTCATTCAACAATTTCGCTAGTGAAAAATCCATTTTGTTCATGTTATAGTTCAAGCGAAATTGTTGAAAACTGTCAGGCATAGTCTGCAGGACCATCTCAACTTGAGACTCCTTATCAATCATAGCTCCAAGGACCTCCAGTTCATTCAGAAGACTCATTATCTTCAGAACATGGTCCATGACTGATGATCCTTCAGCCATCTTGGTGTTCAAAAGGGATTTCATGGATGTCTGCTTAGCTGCACGATTTTGCTCACCAAACATCTCTTTGAGACTTTCGAGCATACTATAAGCAGACCCCATTGACTGGTGCTAATGTTGCAAAACATTCGCCATGGAGGCAAGGATGTAACATCGCGCCATCTCATCAGCCTTAACCCATTTGTCATAGGCCTTAATCTGATCATCAGTAGCATTTTCAGGTTCTTCTGGGCACTCCTCAATGATTACAAATTTGTAACCTTCAGCAGTTAGGACAATATCAAGGTTTCTTTTCCAGTCAACATAATTCGGTCCTTCTAATTTGTTTTGGTTCAGAATCGAGGTAAGTGGGTTGAATGAAGACATGGTTAATCTGAGAGATATTCACATTAAATAGATCATTATTTATGTATTTAGAATAATTAAATTCAAAATAGTGCATTACACATATAACCATGCTCATTGAACAGTTAGATTCGTTAGGGAAACTTAACTATTCATGCAAAATATATGAGTTATGTAAGATATTTACCCCATAAATTAAAACAGGACCAACTCAGATGGAGAGTAAACTGTTAATTTAAGATAGGTAAATATCACTTTTATAAACTCTAGTTTCGTTGAATCAACATGTAACTCAGTTAGATAGTTAATACAAGTAATCAAAATAACTAGAGACAAAACTACAGTAATCATCTATAATGAACTTATCCGATGTGGAAGAAGACCTATGTCAACATATAAATTCATTATATTACTGTAAAACATGATTGAAAATCATGAGAATTGAACCCTACCATCACTGATTTCTTTTTAAAAAAACCTCTTTTGTTTTAAAAAAAAAAATTCCAGAAAATAGAAAAAGGGCTAGAAACCCATCTAAACGGCCTCGAATGCCCAAAAAACGACGTTCTTGATGTGTTAGAGTTATTTTTTGGCCAAAATTGTGCTACCAAAAACGTGTAGGATTCTTGTAACAATCCGGTCGGTCGTTACATAGAAATTGCATTAAAAATTACTGTTATTGACTTGTCATAAGTTGGTTATACTGTTCTTGATGTGTTAGAGTTGGTAGGCTCGGAATCAAAATGGTTGTGGTGAGAATTTAGCCATTTAGTCTTAAAAATAGTCTTAAAATGGGAAAAGTCAACTGAGGGCTGACTTATTGGTAAACGACCTCGGAATGCAGATTTTATGGCTCGGATAGTTTCGCTAGGTGATTTGGGACTTAGGAGTGTGTTCGAAATATTTTTGTGATGTCCGGTGTAGAATTAGGCTTGAATTGGCGAAAGTTAGTTTTTGGCGATTTCCGGTCGGTAGTGGAAAATAGGCTATCAGGGTCGGAATGGAATTCCGGAAGTTGGAACATGTTCGTAATGTCATTTTGGATATGTCTGCAAAATTTCAGGTCAATCGGAGTTGTTTTGGATAGTTTCAGCATCGTTGGAGGATTTTAGAAATTTCAAAGTTCTTAGGCTTGAATCCGACATGATTTTGATGTTTTGATGTTATTTTTAGTGTTTCGAGAGTGTAACTAAGTTTGAATAATCAATTATGATGTGTTGGTAACTTTGTTTGGGGTCTTGAGGGGCTCGGGATTGATTTCGGGTGGTTAACGGGCATTTTCGGGCCTTAGAGAATTGATGGTTTTCTGGTTTTTGTGCAGTAGGAAATCTTTCGCTGCGATCGCGTGAGGATAGACGCGATCGCGTAGTTCAAATTGAGAGGGGCAGAATTTTGCTCTCTGCGATCGCAGAGGTTGAGCAGTGCGATCGCGTCGTGTAAATGAGGGGGCGCGTGAGTGGGGCAGTTGGTCATCGCGATCGCATGAATAGGGGTGCGATCGCAGTGGGCTGGAAATTTGAGCTCCGCGATCGCGTGGCTAAGTTTGCGATCGCGATGAATAAAGAACTGGGCAGTATTTAAACAAACCCTCCACGACCATTGGACCTTTTAACACCATTGTTGTACGGGTTCCGAGGTTTTTGAGGGATTTTGAAGAGGGAAACGCTGGTTCATCATTGAGGTAAGATTTTTTGACTTAATAACTCAATTATATGTGATTGGAGACCTTATATCAGTACTTAATTATGAAAATCAGTAGGAAAAAAGTGGGGTTAGGGCTTGAGATTTTGAGACCTTTAGGGGTCGATTTGAGGGGTCAAACGAACTCCAATTTTAGTGTTCTTTATATGTACGAACTCGTGAGATGATGAAGAACAGTTTTGTATAAAAATTTCTGAGTTCCGAGATGCGGTCCCGGGGGTCGGGTTTTGACCAATTTCGGATTTTTGAGCTAAATTTGATATTTTCCGATTGGAATTCATTCCTTAAGAAAACTTTGATGATAAAAATCTGAACTTGGTAGATTTGGAGCATCGCGTGGAGCATCGTGACAAGATGGTGTCAGAGCGCTAGGTTAAATAGGTCTCATCAGTCATGAACATGTTTAGTAGAGTCTTGCGGATCAGTACAGAGATGTCTGTACTTATATTTGAGAGGCTGCAGAACCTTTAGGAAAAATCTCACATTCTCGAACTCTTGTCGTGCGAATCCATTGATTCAACCTGAAGCGTAATTCTTTGACCTCCTTTCATGTATTCAAACGCGCACGTGAGCGCTTGGTATCAGACCGATGGCTTGTGACTTCCATGAATGGGATGTGATTTTAGCATGTTTGGGGCCAATCTAGAGGACTTGAGGCCAGATATTTGTCTGTGGCTTGAGTGCCGAGATTTCGTTTGTGTGAGCACATGTATTGGGGACTTATATGTCCGTTAATGTCCTTATTGACAAGACTTGGTGGCTAGATGACCATGTGGTGAGTGTGATTTGAGAATGAGATGTGTTTATATTGCTTGATTGTGACAAAAAGGGAGTGGATGGATATGTAGTGAGGACGTTGAGTGTTTGACTTCTGTCCGGAGTTGGCATATGGCCTCGAGTCGTGAGTGTATGGGAAGACCTGTTATGTTGTTTCGTAGCAAGTTCTCTTTTACCAGTAATTGATATATGTTGCAATTTGAGTTTAGATCACTCGTGGGAGTTGGCACGGCTATTGCAATGGTGAATGCGAGGTTGGAGATGATTTGGGATGTTTAATGGTTTGAGTTATGTATGAGCTTATGAAGTATTTAGTTGAATCCCACTGCGGTATTGTGGCAGTGATAGCGCATGGGCATTGTGAGTTACTGTTTGTTTTGATCTATGGCTTTGAGCCAAGTAGGGGAGTCTGCTAATGATTAATTGGTTTCCCGATGATGTTCTATATTGGTTTCAGTTTGGGGTATACTGGTGGATCAATTATGACCTGCAAAGGTGGAGTCGAGAATGACTCGAGTAATGGAAAAAAATTATGGATACAGGTTGTATTATACTCTATGGGGATATGAGTCTCATTGCATTATTGAGTTGTCATTTGTAAAGCAAGTAGTGTGCGTAAAGTAGGAGTTTGCTTGGTTGCCTAGGGGGTGTGGGTTACTGCCTTGGGTGTTGGTGTGGTAAGGGATACAATTAGTTCTTTGGGTGCTTATGAGGTAGTGAGTTTTCTAAATGTGTTTCCTAGCAATGCTCTTGGGTGTTGGTGACATGCGTAGCGTGGTTAAGTTAGGAGGGTTCAGTTCTGACAGTTGGTGTTGTGCAAATGGGATTAGAATAGTTCCTGATGGTTTCTACCACGGTTAGAGATGTGTATTTTCTACTGGCGTGAGGAGCATAAGAGGTATAGTGATTTTTCTGCTAGATGGGATCAAATGTAAGTTCTTGGCTAGTTGGGTACGTAGTTGCTTGTGGCTCGGAAGGGGTTATGAATTTTTCATATTTATCATAGGATTTCATGATGTATGCGGTACGTTGTGTAGAGTCGAGATCTGCATGTGTGAATTCACGATTCAGTTCTGGAAGGAAGGTCAAAATTCTTAGGCGGCATTGGCAGTTTCAAATGACTAAGTAAATGATATCTACTGGTGGCTTGAAGTATTTCATGTGGACTAGCGTTTCGTTGGGATCACTCAGTGTAGTGGAGTTATGTAGGGGTATGACCTTTGGTATTAGATTCGTGTGTTTTGATTTTTATGATGTGTGCCAGGCTTTTAGCATGATGTCGTGAGGGTAATTGTTAATGGCATGATAGTCCTCTCGTATGAGTCTTTTATATAATTTGATTACGTTGGGATGTTGTTGTTGAGTGCACGAGTTGCACAGGTTATGGCTTCAAATTGTATTGATGTGTCATATCAGAAGAGGTCATTGGACCTAGAATGAATATTGTCAGAATTGTCTACAGCATAGTTAGAAGGATAAATATCGGGAGCCGGCTTAGAAATTGCTATAATTCCTGTTTGGGAAGGGGGAGATTCTTGTCTGACTGATCGGACGAATGGTTGTTAGTTTCTACGTGTTTCTGTCATCATCAACAGTATATGAAAGTGTAAGAGCGAGGCATTTCTTGATAAGAGGTTATGTACCGGTATTGGGTTGCTCTGAGCAGCTATTGTGATTAGGAGTTATCGCCACGAGTGATTGATTCATGTAGTGTATCATGGTATTTCATCTTGGGTTACGGATATGACTTGTTACATTATGCCCAGACTTATTCAGTTTATAGTTGTGGGATTTTGATCTTGTAAATTGATTCAGAAGTGGAAATGTAGTTCTAAGGTTTATGGGTCAAGATTGGATTTTGAAACTTCAACTGTGTTGTGCTATTAGACCTATATGGGGTAGAGTTATGTGAGATCACCTTCGAATATGTTCATGGTAGGTTACACAACAATTTTGGTGGTGTTTGGAACAACTCTAGGCACGTTCAAGGACGAACATATGTTTAAGTAGGGGAGAATGTAACGACCCGGCCGGTCGTTATGTAGAAATTGCATTAAAAATTACTGTTATTGACTTGTCATAGATTGATTATACTGTTCTTGATGTGTTATAGTTGGTAGGCTCGGAATCAGAATGGTTGTGGTGAGAATTTAGCCATTTAGTCTTAAAAATAGCCTTAAAATGGGAAAAGTCAACTGAGGGTTGACTTATTAGTAAACGACCTCGGAATGCGAATTTTATGGCTCGGATAGCTTCTCTAGGTGATTTGGACTTAGGAGTGTGTTAGGAATATTTTTGTGATGTACAGTGTAGAATTAAGCTTGAATTGGCGAAAGTTAGTTTTTGGCAATTTCCGGTCGGCAGTGGAAAATAGGCTATCAGGGTCGGAATGGAATTCCGGAAGTTGGAAAATGTTCGTAATGTCATTTTGGATATGCCTGCAAAATTTCAGGTCAATCGGAGTTGTTTTTGATAGTTTCGGCATCGTTGGAAGATTTTAGAAATTTCAAAGTTCTTAGGCTTGAATCCGGCGTGATTTTGGTGTTTTGATGTTATTTTTAGTGTTTCGTGAGTGCAACTAAGTTTGCATAATCAATTATGATGTGTTGGTAACTTTGGTTGGGGTCCCGAGGGGCTCAGGATTGATTTCGGGTGGTTAACGGGCATTTTCGGGCCTTAGAGAATTGCTGATATTTTGGTTTTTGTGCAGCAGGAAATCCTTCGCTGCGATCGCGTGAGGATAGACGCGATCGCGTAGTTCAAATTGAGAGGGGCAGAATTTTTTTCTCTGCGATCGCAGAGGTTGAGCAGTGCGATCGCGTGGAGCATGTTGCGGTCGCTTAGTGTAAATGAGGGGGCGCGTGAGTGGGGCAATTGGTCATCGCGATCGCGTGAATAGAGGTGCGATCGCAGTGGGCTGGAAATTTGAGCTCCGCGATCACGTGGCTAAGTTTGCGATCGCGATGAATAAAGAACTGGGCAGTATTTAAACAAACCCTCCACAACCATTGGACCTTTTAACACCATTGTTGTACGGGTTCCGAGGTTTTTGAGGGATTTTGAAGAGGGAAACGCTGGTTCATCATTGAGGTAAGGTTTTTGGACTTAATAACTCAATTATATGTGATTGGAGACCTTATATCAGTATTTAATTGTGAAAATCAGTAGGAAAAAAGTGGGGTTAGGGCTTGAGATTTTGAGACCTTTAGGGGTCGATTTGAGGGGTCAAACGGACTTCGATTTTAGTGTTCTTTATATGTACGAACTCGTGAGATGATGAAGAACAGTTTTGTATAAAAATTTCTGAGTTCCGAGATGCGGGCTCGGGGGTCGGGTTTTGACCAATTTCGGATTTTTGAGCTAAATTTGATATTTTCCGATTGGAATTCATTCCTTAAGAAAACTTTGATGATAAAAATCTGAACTTTGTAGATTTAGAGCACTCAGAGGCCGAATTTAGAGGCAAAGGCACTGCAGAATAATATTTTAGCCTATTTTGAGGTAAGTAACGTTTCCAAACTTGGTTCTGAGGGTTTGAAACCCCGAGCTAAATGATTTATGACTATTGTTGAAGTGACGTACATGCCAAGTGACGGGCGTGCGAGCGTGCACCGAGTATGTGGCCTGGATTATCCCATGGCACCGCTTAATGATTATTCCCTGATGATATCTGTGCTTCTGTTAATGTGGTAATTGTGAACCTGTTAGAAATCATGTTAAGTATAAATGCTAGGCTCCACGCCGAAAGTGCTGAGACCCAAGTGGCCGTATATTACTGTCTCATTTTGTGATTGTTTGATTCCATATACTCAGTCCTGTTATAGCATACCATTTCATATCTCAGCCTCAGTGTTGTTAATTATATGCATACTTATCATTGTGTCGGGCTGATGGAGGCATCTGTGATCCATGTGAGTGAGATTGAAGAGTAATGACTGAGTGAGGCCGAGAGCCTGTTATTGAGACATTTATGAGATCGGACTGCACACCCCAACGATATTAAATCATGCCTTCGTTGGCTTGATATGGCGCTTGGGCCACTAGGGACCCTCCGGAGTCTTTACACCGCCAGTGAGCGCATTGATGATGAGGGATGGATCTTCCCTGGGCATGGATCTTGTCCGAAGCTAATGTTATGTGAGGGATGGATCTTCCCTGGGCATGGATCTTGTCTGAAGCTGATTTTATGTGAGAGATGAATCTTCCCTGGATATGGATATTGTCTGAGTGTTGCATTCCGGAGATGGATCTTCTCCGTGGGGGCTGGACCGTCCTTTTTCCTCAGTCGGGAGTGACTACGATCACCGGTGGTTATGCATATTCCGGGATGGAACTTCCCTAGGCTTGATAGCCATATATGGTACTGAGTGGACTTCTGTGGGAGAGTTGTGACCACTATGTGCATTTTCACACTCTGACATGTTGGCATGTAGAACATATGGAGGTATATCTAGTATATTCTGTTATTATTTTCTGATAAACTGTGAACATGCCTAAATTTTGTAAGCTGATGATTTAATTATTGAGGTTTAGTCCGTCACTACCTCTCAGCCCATAGTTTGGGTTTGTTACTTCTGAGTTGGTGTACTCACGTTACCGCTGCACCTTGTGTGCAGACCCAGGTATACCGGGACTCGGTAGTGGATATTGAGCAGCTGTCAAAGTTTTCATTGGAGTTGTCGAGGTAGCAGCTGGAGATTGCGACCTCGCCTTCTCTTTCTTATTTTACATGTTGTTCTTTATTTTGAGACAATGTTGTCCATTTCTCCTTTTGTTTGCTTTATGTTATAGTAGCTGATGGCTGAGTGACACCGGATCCGTGGTTGGGAATTTTAAATTTTTTTGAGACCTTTAGGGGTCGATTTGAGGGGTCAAACGAACTCCGATTTTAGTGTTATTTATATTTACGAACTCGTGAGATGATGAAGAACAGTTTTGTATAAAAATTTATGAGTTCTGAGATGCGGGCCCGGGGGTCGGGTTTTGACCAATTTCGGATTTTTGAGCTAAATTTGATATTTTCCGATTGGAATTCATTCCTTAAGAAAACTTTGATGATAAAAATCTGAACTTGGTAGATTTGGAGAACTCAGAGGTCGAATTTAGAGGCAAAGGCACTGCAGAATAGTATTTTAGCCTATTTTGAGGTAAGTAACGTTTCCAAACTTGGTTCTGAGGGTTTGAAACCCCGAGCTAAATAATTTATGACTATTGTTGAGGTGACGCACATGCCAAATGACGGGCGTGCACCGAGTATTTGTGTCCTGGCTTATTCCACGACACCGCTTAGTGATTATTCCCTGATGATATCTGTGCTTCTATTAATGTGGTAATTGTGAACCTGTTAGAAATCATGTTAAGTATAAATGCTAGGCTCCACGCCGAAAATGCTGAGACCCGAGTGGTCGTATATTACTGTCTCATTTTGTGATTGTTTGATTCCATATACTCAGTCCTGTTATAGCATACCATTTCATATCTCAGTCTCAGTGTTGTTAATTATATGCATACTTATCATTGTGTCGGGCTGATGGAGGCATCTGTGATCCATGTGAGTGAGACTGAAGAGTAATGACTGAGTGAGGCCGAGAGCTTGTTATTGAAACAGTTATGAGATCGGACTGCACACCGCAACGATATTAAATCATGCCTTCGTTGGCTCGTATGGCGCTTGGGCCACTAGGGCCCCTCCGGAGTCTTTACACCGCCAGTAAGCGCATTGAAGATGAGTGATGGATCTTCCCTGGGCAATGATCTTGTCCGAAGCTGATGTTATGTGAGGGATGGATATTCCCTGGGCATAGATCTTGTCCGAAGCTGATGTTATGTGAGGGATGGATCTTCCCTGGATATGGATATTGTCCGAGTGTTGCATTCCGGAGATTGATCTTCTCCGTGGGGGCTGGACTGGCCTTTTTCCTCAGTACGCAGTGACTCCGGTTACTAGTGGTTATGCATATTCCGGGATGGAACTTCCCTGGGCCTGAGAGCCATATATAGTACTGTGTGGACTTCTGTGGGAGAGTTGTGACCACTATGTGCATTTTCACACTGTGACATGTTGGCATGTAGAACATATGGAGGTATATCTAGTATATTCTGTTGTTATTTTCTGATAAACTGTGAACATACCTAAATTTTGTAAGCTGATGATTTAATTATTGAGGTTTAGTCCGTCTCTACCTCTCAGCCCATAGTTTGGGTTCGTTACTTCTGAGTTGGTATACTCATGTTACCGCTGCACCTTGTGTGCAGACCCAGGTATACCGGGACTCGGTAGTGGATATTGAGCAGCTGTCAAAGTTTTCATTGGAGTTGTCGAGGTAGCAGCTGGCGATTGCGACCTCGCCTTCTCTTTCTTATTCTACATGTTCTTTATTTTGAGACAATGTTGTCCATTTCTCCTTTTCTTTGCTTTATGTTATAGTAGCTGATGACTGAGTGACACCGGATCCGTGATTGGAAATTTTAAATTTTTTTTTCAAAATATTATTTTTTAAACTTCAGATTCTTATTATTATTATTATTATCAATAATTTCGTTTAAAATTTATATTTTTACTGGAAACTTAATTTAGCTTAGTTAAAAGGGCGGCTTGCCTGGTTCCACGACAGGCGCCATCACGACTCCGAAATTGGATCGTGACAATTCTGCTTTTACAAGTAGAATTCCACTCCAGCTCTACAAGATGATTTTTCTCCCAAGTCACTTTTTACCCAAGTCTTGTTCAGGTTTTTACTAGGTATAGCAGGGACCACAGAAATAATAAGAGACTACCAATTATAGCATTAATTCGAAATTAGCATGAATTAATTCTTACTATAATAATTACAATTTATTCCACTAAAATATTGCAATTGAACTCCTCAATATGAATTTCGAACATTCAATAACACTTATTTTAACTCCCCATGTTAAGATCTCAAATACCAGTTAATCAAATTAAATCACTGAAAATTTAATTTAATCAACTAATTAAATCCTTTAGAATTTCGCTTAAACTATTTCATGTGACGGATACAAAATCTACCGGCCGAGTTTTCACATGAAAACTTATAAGCTCACATAAAGGGGTAAGATATTTTGTCCAACAATATCTTTGATTGTGAACAATAGTTTATTAATTATGAGAACCAACAATTTAATCTTTTGTGCATGAGCTAAGATTTCATACACTAAATTGTCTATTATATAACTAAAAGGACACACATGTAACAAATGATCTATTTAAAATAGTATTTTATTGAATTAAATAAATTAAATAAATAATTATTCCATAAAGAATAAAATAAAATACTATGTTTAAATCGCATGGCTAATAATATATCCAAACAACAAACTTATGTTGTTTGACTAGTCACACCTTAAAAACTATGTGTCATTTTGTAGGAAAATCTAAAAAGTTTGGACATAAAGAGTGTGTTTGGTAGTATGCTGTTCTTTTAAGCATGTTACAATGTGCCCCTCAATTACTAAGTTCCCCCCTTATACATAGAGGGAGATGAAGCTTTTAAGACATTATATTATCAGAAACCATGTAGACCGTTGGCTTCTTTTTTGACTTAGTTCCGTGATTTTTGTCATAATGATTGATTAATGGTGAGAATCACAGATCCTTGTCGGACGAGCTGGCGAAACTTTTCCTCGAGCTCATTAGAAGCAGGATTGGTTGTGCCCTCGATAAACTCGAGGGCAAGTCTAATGGTCTTGTCGAACTTCGAACCTTGATATCGAGCTCGATTCCATTTGTAACTTTGATCTATTGCAGATGTGCCAAATTTGGTCTATTGTTTCACATGCTCGACCGAATATTGGTCTCGGTTTTACCCGTATACAGATAGTCCCCTCGTTTCTCGGAGAGAAGATGATGAGAAACGATATGAACTCCCGAGTCCCGTCTTGATGGGCCATGACGTAAGCGACGAATTCATATGGTGAAAATTGTTTCAAGAATCGCCTCAGTCCGAGTTCCATGGCTCCAAAAATGCAAAGATAGCTGAAACACCCGAAATAGAGTACTTATAATTCTGCCCAGATATCCCTCTTTCGTGAACGCGGAATACCCATCGCTTTCGCGATGAACAAAATATTCTGTCACCAAAACACTCCACGCGTTTGCGACAGCTCCACCTTACGCGATCGCATAAGCCTCTTCGCGAACGCAAAGGCATATTCCCAGTCCCAGCTTTTCATCTCTGCCCTACGCGAACGCAATCATAAGGGCGCAAACGCGATGCCCAAACCTTACAAAGGCCCGCGAACGCGATGCCAATGGCACGAATACGGTGAAGGAAAAAGGCCAAATCCTGTGATATACTACGCGACTGGACGGATAAGTATTAATTGTATTATGTTGCTGCAGCAAACAAGCAAATTGAGCAAAGGTACTGCGTGATGACCATAGAGAATTGGGACTTCCATACACTCAACTTGCAAATAACAAGGAATATATAAACAAAGTTTACACCATTTTCCTGAAATATGACCATATTTATTTAATTCCATTTGTATCCCCTAAAACGCCTAAAAGTTGTTTCACCCTAAATTTCTCTTTTTTGATTTGTTCTTCTGCTATGATTCAGGCGTTTGACTTGGATTATTTAACCCCCTCCCCCCCAACCCAACCTCCAAATATAAAATCATATCAAATCCCATTTTTGCATTACATCGCGTGGCTATTTTTCGTTTGTATCATTGGCAGAAAAGACTCTTTCTCTCTCAACCTTATATCATCTTTGTTTAGTTTGCAATATTCTTTTGTTTTACTTTTACCTTTCATTTTTATCTATTTTCTTGATGACAAAGCAGAATTATTTACGAAATTAAGTTGAATAGAGGATGGTAGGATTACTTTTTTTTTTTTGACCTGCATTACGTAATTTTTGTGTTTTTGGTATGTGGTTTTGGCGAAGATTCAACGCACCATTTTCCCATAACTATAATATTCCTTTAAATATTATTTTATGTTGATTAGACTACTTTTATGGAGAGTACTGTATGCAAATAATCATTTGAAACGTTTATTTTTTTCATTTGGTAAAATTATTAATTTTGATTTTGTCAACTAAAAGTTTTCGCAGAGAAAGTAAACTTAATTTTTTAAATAATAGTGCAACAAAAGGAGATATTGGAAAATATTTACAAGATTTTCATATTTACCCATACTGTTTTAAAGTAATTTAAAAATTAAAATTAAAAGGTTTTCATCTATCCACACTATTTGAAGGCGGTTTCAAACTAGAAAAAATCATATTCCGAAGTAATTTTAAAAAGTATAGTTTATTAAATCTCAAAATTTAATTTAAGTGATGGATTTGTTCATACTATATTAGGGGGCTATCTCTTATATGCTTAATTGTTGTGAAAAATTAACCTACATGATTTGAACTATTTTTCTCTAATAAGTTTTCAACTATCAATAAATTATCCTAAACATCATGATTGTGAATACCTAATTTTTGCACCATTTAAATGCTCCTAAAGTTATTAGTGTCAATTTCCTTCAATCATTATTTTTCTAATATTTTTGTGCATTTTTAATTGAATTTCTTGTCATAAA
>MDKI01062976.1:0-21718 GCA_005239505.1 Nicotiana paniculata | reverse complement strand
TACCCGAGGATTATATTTGCAACGCCCGCTTAGTCTTCTACAAGACATAGTTGAGCGTGATCACCCACTTTGGTCTTACACTCTCAGGGTTCAATCTGGACGCAATCCATGTTGAGTTGTCACAGTGATCCTTCGCTATTACTGGCTCCATGGAGTGGCTTGTAATTCCGAGCACTGCATTTATCTCCTCCTCCCCGAATCTCACTTGCTTCCCTCTGATGATGGGGTGAGGGTCTTGGAAGGTTGCACGCCTGATATTTGCATAGAACTCTCAAACCCATGTCTCATTGGCAATGCACGGAGTGGGAATGAAGCATGTCCACCTAGAAGACACCAGCCGAGCATAGAAATCCGACATCTTCTCGCTCAATTTGTCCTCAACAATTCCTCGCTCAAGTATCAATTTTTTTGCGAGGAGGTGTTCAAAGTACAGGCATTGACAGGCAGCCGACATGAACTGGTAATCATCATATTGTTCTCCAGCATCCTCCTTAATTTCGGAATTAGTTGGGGCATTTTGGCGTGGTTTCGGGTCCATTTTTGAATCAAAGTACCTATAAAATTCAAAACGAAGTTAGTTAGGCAGTGGAGTATCGTTAAGAATTTTAAAACACTGCAAATAGGCCAAAGAACCAAGTCGAACGGGCCCGGGAGGGCCCCTTTTCAAGCACACTGTTTTATGGCAGGGCAGGCACTTTGACCGCAGGTGCGGTCTCGCCCCTGCGGAAATGGTGGTCGCGCCTGCGGAATTTTCGTACCTGCGGTTATGGACTCGCAGGTGCGAGGTCACACCTACGGAAAAAGGGTCGCACCTGCGGTCCTTCATCCAAACCCAACTGCCCAAATTTTTTGTGTCATTTTTTGACTTGGGCTTTGCTTTGGTCACTAATCTATACTCAAGACTTCCAGATTAGTGTACCAAACTTTGTTCTAACTTCATTAACACTACAATTAAGGTATTAGGAACTCAATTTTTTCACCTATACAAATTCCCGAACACTTTGCGAGCGTATAAAGTTTACTCCCTCTTCACACGAATGGAGTTCACAATAACCCAACACTGAACTAGAACACACTCCCTACTCTCAACATAATCCTCACTCTAAATCTAACCTAGTTTGCAAGGTAACAAAGCAAAATAAATAAGAAAAGAAAACAGAAAAACGACCATGGAATATACACGGCCATTGAAGGCCAGAGGAAGCAAATATATAATTAACAACAAATAGAGAGGAAGAAGGAAGAGAGGGGTAGAGATTACCTGAGTTCTTGTGATTGCAGTGAGTGAGAATTGAGATGGGTGAGGGACTTTTCTTTTCTTTGAAATGTTAGGGTGTAGAGGGTAAACGAAAACTGACCTGGGGGGTAGGATTTTGGGAATTTACCTGGGCGACATCCTCACCTGCGGTTCCGCAGGCGCGAAAAATTGACCGCTCCTGCGCTTATAACCGCACCTGCGATGGCTGAGGCGCACCTGCGACATCGCACCTGCAGAAACATGACCGCAGGTGCAAAAACACCTGGATTTTGCACAAAACATTCTATGGACATTTGCGATCGCATTTTTGATCGCAAATGCCATTCTGCTACAACATTTTAAACATGAAGCATCGCAGATTTGGGTAGAATGTTTGACCAGCCATTTCATTGTTTTCTTGCACTGGTTTTGGCTCCCCGGTATCCCCGACCTGCTCAATTCAACTCCGAAAAATGCAAAACTTGGCAGATTGATTAGAAAAATATAATAAGCTATTCGAAAAAAATAAATTTTTAAAAACGACCAAAATTTTTGAAAAACGATGGGTTTCCTCCCACCAAGCGCCGTATTTAACGTCGTGGCACGATGCAAATTACTTTACCACTTTTCTCGCCACTTGGATGATATGAGTTGAGCACCAAGATTTGAATCAAGCTTGTGACCACGGGCGGTGGGTGGTGGTAAATAGATGACCGAGCCAAGCCTTAAATTCTTCATTTTGCACTTCTTGGCTCTCATGCGAGGAATGTCCTTTTTCTTTCTTGGTTCTTCAAATTGCAAGATGTATGGTACAAATTTTTCCTCCTCGCAACACTCCATTGACTCGTGCAGTTCAGTTTTAGTTTTACCACATAATTCCAATGTTGAAAAATGCTTGGAATGTGCCTTCAAACTTCCAACTTGCAAATTTTTCTGGATTTTGACATCCTCACATCCCCCCGGAAGAGTCAATTTCAACCAAATTCTCAATTACCCCGGTTGACTCTAATTCTATATTTTCGTTGGTATCACTAACACTCATTGAGTCGGTTGGCGGATGTTCAAGGTTGATTCCTCAAAGTAGCACTCACTCTCACCCTCGGAATTGAACTCTTTTTGACTTCCATCCACACTTTAAATTTGAGATGCATGATGAGTCTCCATCAATGCTTGCAATTGATCCTCCAAAGTGCGGATGTGTTCATCATTTTGAGCCACATCATATTTCAATTCTTCGAGCGCAAGGTTGTGATTTTCCTCATTTTCAAGAATGGAATCCAACATAAGCATCATCCTCTCATTGTGAGCATTTGAGAGTTCTTCTTGTCTTTGTTCAAGTGCCAAAGAAGAATTTTCAACTTTTTGGTTCTCACTCACCTTCAAGGCTTTTTGAACCCTTGAAGCTTCAATCATTGCATCCATTTGTGAGTGTAACCTTTCAAGTGCCAAATCATTTTGGAGACTAGTCTCCAAAAGTTCTTCCAAAGCATTTTGCTCATGGTTTCCTTCTTCAAGTAAACACTCCAACATGAGCTTGAACTCTCAATTTCTTTCATGCTCAAATTCCTCCACTTCATTGCCCCTAAAATTTCTATCACAAAAAGTAGATTCATCATAGTGGGGGCTCAGGGAAGGGACGGACAAATATACACAATCATCCCAATGACCATTTTTGGAAACCACACCTATCAAAAATACTCCACTCATAAGTTTGAGATTGTGTGCACAATCCATTCCCGGGAGAATTTAAACAATTTTACCACGAGTGTGGTCCTCCACAATAAGGGCAAGGGTCATCAAAATATGAAAGACTACCATCCGACCAATAATCATTATATGATGCCATATTTTTCTTTATGAAAGATTGAGAAAATACACAAGATAAATAATTATACAAATATTCACAAGTTTGGATCAAAGTACTTAAGCTTACTTCTCCAACAACCTAAGTTACGCCAATTGTTCCCCGACAACGACACCAAAATTTGATACGCTCAATTTACAGCTTAGAAAAGTGTAAGCGATCGTTGTCAAATATAGTAACCCAACAAGGTTGGGGTTGAATCCCACAGAGAACAATATGAGGGCGATTAGGAATGCTAGAGAATTATTACTTATCGCGCAATGCCAAACAAATTAGACTTTGGATTTTATAAATTGTTTATAACTAAATGCGAAAATATAAACTAATCTAGAAAGAAAGTAAAATGATCAATGGCGACAAGAATGAATGCATCGGGTATTGCACTCAAGTAACGATCCAATGTATTTCATGATTTTACAAATATGAGTGAGTTTATGTTAATTAGCCACGGATAACAATTCTCAATTAGCTTTTCCCAAAGACTAATAAAACTTCCTAATTGAATTATTCCTAACCCAATTAGGAGATTAAGCACTTCCGGGTATGGAAACAAGTACTTCAATCTTATCCCTAGGTAGAATCTATAAAATGAGGGTTAAATCCTCAAGTTCTTGTTAATTAATCTTTCTGAACCCCAAATTATCTTTTCCAAAATTGATTAGGAGTTAATGGGCGAGTCCTAGGGTTAGCTAATCCCTTTGGAAACATTAAAGAACAAGAATAATTAAATAAACAACAACTCGCTTCATAAATATATGAAAACCATTCAATACATAAGCACAACAAGGTATTTAATCCACACTTAAAATATGAATATTCCCATAAAAAAGATTCAAGTGTTGGAGATAATACTACACACTTAGATAATCAATACAAAGCAAGGAAATGAAGAAATAAACATAAATGGGTAAGAAATCCTGAACTACAATGGTGAAATCTTCAAGACCCAAGTGTGTGTGCAAAGCCCTAGCTTCAAGAACTTGTTCTTCTCTCTCAATATTATATTTACAATTCTCAAAGATATGCCAAGATACCCAAAAATGTCTGCTGGGTCGAGTATATGAGAGTGGGGAAGGAGAAATGTGATTTTACATATTTGCCCAGGTCTGATGCCCGATGATCGCACATGCGGAAGATTCTTCGCAGGTGCGATTCCGCAGGAGCGAAAATATACTCGCAGGTGAGAGTCTGGAGGTCATGGTCAATTTCCGCAGAAGCGGGCAAATGGTTGCACCTGCGGT
The DNA here is from genome assembly GCA_005239505.1 of Nicotiana paniculata. NCBI lineage: Eukaryota > Viridiplantae > Streptophyta > Magnoliopsida > Solanales > Solanaceae > Nicotiana > Nicotiana paniculata. The sequence continues at coordinate 17,376 of MDKI01062976.1, read as the reverse complement.
TCCGCAGGTGCATGAATTACTCCGCAGGTGCGAATTCTGTACAACTGGGCTAGTCTTTGCAGGTGCGAGGTCGCACCTGCGACCTAAGTTCCGCAGATGCGGAATCACTGGAAGTTTTATGAGATTTTCACCATGTTTGCTCAACTGCACTCCAATTCAACATCAAACACTTCATGGCATCATTTCCCTGAAATTCGAGCAAATGCACACTATAAACGACCTCAAGTTACCTTTGAAGGAAGCAAAATCTAACGAAAAGAGGCCAAAATGAGTGGTAAAATCACCACTCATCACACAGCATGAAGGCGAACTATATCCCGATATATAACTCAGCCAACCTCTCCGAAGTATAACCACTTGCCATAGGAATGAAATGTGCTGATTTAGTCAGCCTATCCGCAATAACCCAAACTACTTCAAATTTCCTCTAAGTCTGTGGGAGTCCAACAACGAAGTCCATAGTGATACGCTCCCACTTCCACTCAGGAATCTCTATCTGCCGAAGCAAACCACCAGGTCTCTGATGCATACTTTACCTGCTGATAATATAAGCAACGAGCCACATACGCCACAATGTCCTTTTTCATCCTTCTCCACCAATAATGCTGCCTCCAATCTTGGTACATTTTAGCCGCACATGGGTGAATAGAATACTTAGAACTGTGAGCCTCCCCAAGGATCAACTCACAAAGGCCATCAGCATTAGGCACACATAACCGACACTGCATCTTCAAAACACCATCATCTCCAACTGTAACATGCTTGGCCATCACCATGCCGAACTGTGTCCCTAAGGACCGCCAAATGTGGGTCACCATCATGCCGCTTCCGGATATGCTGGATTAGAGAAGATCGAGCGACTATACACGCAAGAACATTGCTGGGGGAAATATCCAACCTTACGAACTGATTAGCCAACGTCTGAATGTTTGAAGCTAACGACCTCTCACCAACTAGAATATACACAAGGCTGCCCATACTCACCGCCTCTATTTTCTTAATAGTTGTTCATAGCAAATTACGGAATTATCAACAACTTCACGTTAACAATAATCCCCTTTCAACCTTCACAATACTGATGACGAGGTGCGATTCATGAAGACCTCATACCTATATACCCGACTTAACGTGTCTCATTTAATGCCACATGGGCGTCACATACCTCGCAGGTCAATGCTCAATAATTCTGACACGGATTTGGAAAATTATACACAATTAATTAATTAGTTAATTTATCTATTTATTTAAGTATTATTAGTATTACTTTTATTATTATTTATTCATTTATTAAGAGTATTATCATTATTTTTATACATAAATTGTTGAATCAGCCTAACAGTCATGACTCCCTACCAGTACTATAACCCAAAAAAAAATTCACAAGGGAGAATTTAAACATAAGAATTTCCATCACCAGGACCTCGTCATTACATAACTTCCACCGCAGCTCGTAGCCCGATTTAAACATCTCAAATCATATTAAAATGCGAGGATCTCGTCCTCAATTCTGAATCACAAGCAACATGCGTATCGCCAATCAAAATATTCCATTTCCTTCCTTTAAATATTTTTCCGTTAAATAAAATTACAACACGTAATGATAGAAGCAGCTATCTCCATAGAATCTCTCAATACAAGTATTCACATAAGTAGATTTTTGAGTTACGAAGCTCACCCGAGAGTAGAGCATATTAGAAGAACTTTATTAGTTACGTATAACCGTATTAAGTTTAGGAAATCATCACTCTATAATAATTAGAGATTGTTCTTGTAATGACACCATTTAATGTAACGACCTCAGCCCTACCATAGAAAATATACCAACAGGCTGGGTCTCCACCTCTAGGAGTGTGACCTCCACCCTCGACATTCTGACCCCTTTGTCTCTAGCTATTCATGTAAATTGAATTATAACTTCAATGGGGCACGTAGCCTGAGTTTTCTGATGAAATATGACTCTCCCAAGCCTAGGACCATTTCTACTACTAGCCGAATGAAGTATCAACCTGCCCTGAGTTGTCCAAAATCTTACAATCATATTTGAGTCCTTTAATGAGTATGTGAACTTGTTCTCTGGCTATATGAACCAAAGTAGAAGTATGATGGGCTAACTTATCAAACCTAATGGCATGTCCTGACACTGTGATGGTGGCTTGACGCAACCATTCAAACCCTATGCGCCACACATTATGGAGAGTCTAAGAAACAAACTCTTTCAAAAGCATTTATGAGAACTGAGTCAAGTAGTTGATGTTGCATTGGCTGGTCGTCCTCTTTATAGGCTTGCCACAAACACCGGCAACCAATTTCTTCTTTTACTATGTTGACTCAACAATGCTGAGCTACCTCATTTATTCATATACTCTTTGTCATTCTTTTAGGGTAACTCTCATCCTTATCGACACACAATGTTCACAAAAGCAGAGCTCTATACAGATAAATCTTGGCACAAACCATGTAGTCTAGAAGCTTGTTAACCACTGTACTCCCTTTGGAGCACCCCAAAATCCACAACCGTGACTTCCACGTTGAGTAGACCTTCTGTAGCTTCAAAGTTTTTCACATAATTCATGTGGTGCCGAGGTATGGGATTATTAAGGAGGCAGACATACCGCAAGTCCCAAAATTATCTCTTGATCTCAGGCCTTATACATTCTAGGCCAAAATCAATGTAACACATGACTCCCGCAATTTAGCCCTTGATAGTGGACATCCCCACTTGGCACGAATTCGTAGGTCACAATGCTTGATAATTCACAATGTTAAACTTCACAGCTCATATAAATCAACCTCGTTGCTTTCAACTATTCCCTTGTTATGCAATACTGAAGTAGCTATAAATTCTTCTGGGATATGGACTAGTCCAACATGTACCGACTGAGCTAGAACCTCCGCTTCTAAATCAACTTGAGGCTCTACAATAGGTGTTGATGTTCGAGCTTTAGTCTGAGCTCTGCTTCCGTCTCTTCCCCTAATGGTAATTGTCATTAGGGCTTCATCTCTTGTCCTACTGTAAACGCTTTGCGTGTTGTCGAGATTTGTGAGAGAACAATAATAGGCAAGTTCAATCATCAATGGTAGAATAAATTCGCACTATGGAGTAAAATAGAAGTGAAATTGTTCCTAACTTCATAGCCTCTGAGAGATAAGTACAGACGTCTCCGTACTGATCCTTCAGACTCTACCAAGTTTGTTCATAAGTTGTGAGACCTAAGAAAACCTAGTGCAATGATACCAACTTGTCACGACCCAAATTTCCAACCTAAAGATCGTGATGGCGCCTAACATCACACTTGCTAGGCAAACTAATGTTAGTTATCGATTCACTAATTTCCTTGATTATTTACTTCAGCATAAACAATTAAATTTAAAGTGATTTTTAACTGAAACAATTCCCAACAATATTAAAATAAAATAATAATATTAACCAATCAAATTAAACGAACCGCGAACTAATTATATAAATAATACCAAAACTACCCAGGGTCTGGTGTCACGATTCACGAACTACTAAAGAATACTACAAATAATGGGCTGAAAGAAATAATGTATAACTGTTTTGAATCAATTAGAACAACAGTCTAAATAATATAGAGAAGACTCTCTGGATCTGCGAACTACTAAAGAATACTACAAATAATGGGCTGAAAGAAATAATGTATAACTGTTTTGAATCAATTAGAACAACAGTCTAAATAATATAGAGAAGACTCTCTGGATCTGCGAACTACTAAAGAATACTACAAATAATGGGCTGAAAGAAATAATGTATAACTGTTTTGAATCAATTAAAACAACACTCTAAATAATATAGAGAAGACTCTCGGGATCTGCGAGCGCCGACAGATGTACCTCGTGTCTAAATGAATCGGTGCTGTCCTGAAACGCTCTATTGCTGACTAGTACCTGGATATGTGCAAAAGAGCACAGAGTGTCGTATCAGTACAACCGACCCCATGTACTGAATAAGTGCCGAGCCTAACCTCGGCGAAAGAGGCTAAGGCGGGGCATTAACAACATATAACCTGTGACAATAATATCTACAACAACACAATAACATAATTCTACACGAACAAGAAAAATATAACTGAGGCAATAAGTATAAAACAAGAAAGGAAATCTCATCAAATAATTAAATAAATGCTGCAACAATTAGAATAACTCAACTGCCTTTTTAGGTCTCAACTATAACCATTTCTCAAATAACTTTCAAATCTCAAATCTTTAACTTTAAATGAAAATGATGTCAACAATATATAAAGAATAGAAAAATAAATATTTAAGCTTTTCAAAACTTATTTTCTTTAAAAATCAGTAAAATATAAATGTCCTCCCTTATCGATCCTTGTTGCGGCGTGCAATCCGCTCCCACCTGTCCTCCCTTATTGTTCCTCCCTAAATATATAACCCTTACGCTCATGTTGCGGGGTGCAATCCGATCCCACCTGTCTACCCTTATCGCTCCTTGTTGCGGCGTGCAACCCGCTCCCACCAGACATATCATATCAATTTATTTATAATTTTTTACAACTCAGGCCAAGCCTTTCACAATATTTTTATCTCAACAATTATAAATAATAAACTGCATTTTGCTCATAACTTCATCAATATCCTCTCAACCATGAAACCAACAAGAACATCAAAATATATATTTATTTCGTAAAAACAATGCCGAATTTCTCAACCAGTTTTTGTCACGGGGTAACCAACTCAAACAACCAATACTCTTCCAAAATAGTCATAACAATATTTAACAACAATTTAATAAGGCCAAAATAGTCATAGAAATAATAATGAACATATAACAATTAACACAATAATCAAATAAATGGGGAACGGAAAAGGAATCATGTTTAACAGACAATTTGGGTGATGCATAGGTACTCGTCACCTCACCTATACACCACACCCATACATTTCACATAGCAAACAAGTGGAGAGTCCAATTCCGCAGGCCACGTATTGCTCATCACAACTTTTCCTTTCAAATTCGCCTCCAACAGAGTCGAATCTACTTGAGATTTGTATTAATGAGGCAAACCTAGAATCAGAATTTTTGGCCAAACCAAATGGAATGAAAACCGGATCTGGAAGCGACCCCGCCGGAACCTCGGAACCCAAAACGACCAGGTATGAATCATTGGCACCAGGATAATTGGACTTGTCACAGCAAAAAGATCAATTACATCCACACAAGTAAGCGATCATAATGCAGTTTCTCCAGTTTTATTACCGTTATATTCCAATGTCAAATAAAAGTTAATTTAGCTTATATTTGCTGGTGAAGGACAATTCTTGAAGGACAAACAACACTGGAATACTAAAGCTGTTCATTCTCGGACTTTCAGAGATGTATAAAGTAGCAGGGGCAAGAGATAGATTCATAGAACAATAATATTGATTTGTTCATAGAAATATCTGTGTCGCGACATCTCTTTCTGTGCCGTTTTGCCCAACACCTCCATATATATAATTTCCACCGATTGTGGGTGAAGTATGGTGCCGTGACATTGTGTTTTTTTACCTCAAATTTTGATTATGGGATTTGCAGCATTAACTCCTTTACTGAAGTATCAAACTCCAATTGACATCATGTTACATATTGAAGAATAAATTCTTGACAAGGCTCAAGAGAGCTGCCGTTCTGTTGCGGTTGATTTCAATTAAGATTAGGTCTCTTTTGTGTGTGTATATATTACATTTATTTTGATCTTCTTTGTACAATTTTTTTTTTAAAAATAAAAATTATTTATGTTTTAAAAAAATTACTATCTTTCCAATCGGATGTCCGAATCACTCAAATAAATTCCGATTTCTACCAATTCATAAATAGGACTTAAATATTATAACGAACCTGTACCGGGCCCCGGAACCAAAATACGGGCCCGATACCAACAAGTTCAAACATAAATTCATTTCCTTAATCCCTTTAAATTTCAGTTTAACAATTTTCATAAAAAATTCATTTCTCGAGCTAGGGACCTCGGAATTCGATTTCGGGCATACGCCCAAGTCCCATATTTTACTTCGGACCTTCCAGGATCGTCGGAATACGGGTCTGGGTCTGTTTACTCAAAACGTTGACCAAAGCCAACCAAAATCAACTTTTAGCTCTAAAACTTATTATTTCTTATATTTTCACTTAAAAGCTTTCTGGATTCACGCCCGAACTGTGCACGCAAATTGAGGAAAGTGAAATTAATCTTCTTTTAAGGCTAATGAACCCGGAATAGTGTCGTAAATCATAAGATGACCCTTTTGGGTCATCACAGAAGTAGCTCAGCCGAGTATTGTGGCACCGGCAATTGAGGGAGCAGTTATGTCAACAGATGCTCTATGGATATTGGATAGATTCACCAAGATATTCCCTACTACTTTCACTGGTGCACCATAAGAGGATCCCCAGGATTACTTGGACAGTTGTCATGAGGTTTTCGGAACATGGGCATAGTAGAGTCCAATGGAGTTGACTTTGATACATTTCGTCTGTCTGGTACCGCCAAGACTTGGTGGAGAGATTATTGTTTGACTAGACCAGCTGGGTCTGCACCTTTGACTTGGACTCAGTTCTCCGAGTTATTCTTGGGGAAGTTTCTTCTAGTTACTCAGTGAGAGGATCTTCGGAGGCAGTTTGAGCGTCTCTAGCAGGGCTCTATCTCTGTCACTCAGTACGAGACCAGGTTTATCACTCTATCTAGACATGCTATTGTTGGATTATTATATGCAGCAGAAGCAAACCCAGTATCAAAATCACTTGTAATCTAGACAACTAGCATATACGGGATTTCACGGGTTACCTCTTGAAGCGTGAACATATCTCTTCTTTCACGTGAGCCTTCAATTCCATAACTTCTCAATGACATCTCCACCACCCGCACAATCGTGATCCTCGAACGTTCCACAGTCTTCTACTGTGTTACCCAAATAATACCAGGAAATAGTAATTTCGTGTGGGAAAAATTCTAGGAAAAAATAGCTGAAAATTTTGGCTACCATGGCTGAAATTTTCGGCCTCCTTTCTTCTCTTTTTCTAGGAGGAAAACCGTATGTATTTATAGCACAAGTTTTAAGGGTTAAAACTGTCACGACCCCAAATCCTAACATGCCGTGATGTCACCTATCGTGGAACTAGGCTAGCCAACCATCACATTACTACGCAATTATTCTTATTTTAACAGTTCACAATATAGCAATAAACAACAATCATAATAAAGAAATAAATTGTATAAGTCTAGCGCCCCGACAATAAACTAAACAACTCTAAACAACCTCCCAGAACTGGAGTCAATAGTCATGAGCATCTAAAAATAGATAAAACTAACTCTGCTAGATATAATATATCTCTGAATCAAAAGCTAAGACTAAATAAGGAAGGGAAATGGAGAAGCTGTGGACGCTGGACAGCTAACTCGAATCCCGTGATCTGCTGCTATCAACCGAACAGCTACTGCTGCGAACTAGTACCTGGATCTGTGCACAGGGACACATGGAGTAATGATGAGTACGCCAACTCAGTAGTAATGAAAATAAATCACAGTCTGAGAAATATACAACACACAAACAGATACACCATTTCAAAAAATCAGTAAAAACATCAAGTCACCAAGTAGTATTCAGCAATTTCATAAGTTCAAAAACCAGTTCCAAAATCCTTTGAAAACAAGTATAATATCAATATATCTCAGTGAAATCCTCAGTACAACTCAGTTTGAAAACGAAGTAAATCATAGTTCGAAAACATAGTAAAATCATCAATAAACTGCCCCTCGGGCCAAAATCATTTCTCATAACAGATGCCCTCAGGCATTCCCTTAATCAGTCAGTATAAATCACCACTCTGTATCAGCCTCGCGGGAAATGATCATCACTCAATCGGTATCGACGCTCACTAGGGGTGTGTACAGACTCCGGAAGGGCTCTTACAGCCCAAGCGCAATAATAACATAAGGCCTGGAAGCCTCCTCACCTCTCTTATAAGGCCTGGAAGCATTCTCACCTCTCTCATAAGGCCTGGAAGCCTCCTCACCTCTCTCATAAGTCCTGGAAGCCTTCTCACAATATAGGCCTGAAAGCCTCACTCAGTCAGACGCTCTCAATTTGCCCGTAGGCCATAAACATACCGGGTCCTTGACCCAAAACAGTGTTTCATTTTTCAATGAATAATATCAAAATACTCTGGGTGTCAAAACATTTCATCAGGGAAGATTGAGTGTAACATTGTAGCATATCATTGAGAAAAATATAGTAAACACAACCCCCAAGGAGTAAGCAGATCAGCACTAGGCCCCAAATATGGCTTACATCCCAGAACATATCATAATATATAAATAATAATTAAGCATAAGCTTAGAAATCGGTTTCACAACTCAATAGTTGCCTAAATAGGTAATATATCTCCAAAGTTTCAATCTTTGTATTCCAAAACCCGTGAAAGGGTACATAGTCCAGGGTTTCATACCCTCAGGACAGGATTTCAAGACATTACTTACCTCAAAACTAGCCCGGAATTATTCCGCAATGCGCTTGCCTCTCGAATCAACCTCTGAAGGCAAAAAATTTACCAAGTTCAGATTTTTATCATCAATATATGCTTAAGGAACAATTTCCAATTGAAAAAATGTCGAAATTAACCCAAAATTCCGAAACTGGTCAAAACCCGACCCCCAGGCACGCATCCTGGAACTCAGAAATTTTTATACAAAACTGTTCTTCATCCTCTCCCGAGTCCGTACATATAAAGAACGCTAAAATAGGAGTCCGTTTGACCCCTCAAATCGATCCCTAAATGTCTCATAATCTCAAGCCCTAACTTCACTTTTTCTACTAATTTTCATGAATTAAACACTGATATTTTGATCCTTAATCACATATAATCGAGTTTTAGGGTTCAAAATCCTTACCTCAATGAGAACAATGATTTTCTCTCTTAAAAATCGCCTCAAAAGTTTCTTCCCGTTCAAAAATTGGAAGAAAACTCGGACTGCTCGTTATATATGTACTACTGTTCACGCGTTTTACAGCTCCTAATGGATTCCTTGTGAAATTATAATCAATTTAGGCTTTTGAATCACTCAATTTGACCTTATAATGAAGAAGATATGCAGGTTTTAAGATTTGCAAATAGTGCAGGTTTTTAATACGCCGTCACGGGCAATTTCGTCATTAACCTGAAAAATCTGGCAACCTTGGTAAAATGGCCATAAAATCCTCATACGATATCCAAATTCAACGATTCTTTTTGCTACGGGTCCGTAGTTACTATACGGATCTAATGCTTCATTCAAAACAGTAATCGGAGCTCGTTTGTTCAATATGACATGCTTGAAGAAATGACGTTGCAATATAAGAAAAATGAGCACAACGCAGCCCAAACCTATCCAAAACTCACCCGAGCTCCTTGGGACCCCAACCAAGTATACCAACACATCACATATGATCATTCAAACTTAGTTTCACCATAGGAACACCAAAACTAACATCAAGTTCAAGCCTAAGAACTTTGAAATTTCTAAAATCCACCAACGATGCCTAAACTATCCAAAACAATTCTGATTGACTTGAAATTTTGCAGACATATCCAAAATGGCATTACGAACCTGTTCCAACTGTCGAAATGGAGATAACCTATTTTCCACTACCAACCCGAAAGCCTAATTCTACACTGGACATCACAAAATTATTTTGAACACACTCCTAGTCCCAAATCACCTAATGAAGCTATCCGAGCCATAAAATCCACATTCCGAGGTCGTTTACCAATAAGTCAACTCTCAATTGACTTTTCCAACTATAAGGCTATTTTTAAAGATTAAATGACTAAATTCTCACTACAACCATTTTGAACCCGAGCCAACCAACTCTAACACATCATAAACAGTAATATCAACCTATGACAAGGCAATAACAACAATAATAATGCAAATTCTACGGAACGACCGATCAGGTCGTTACTTTCTCCCCCACTTAAAACATACGTTCGTCTTCGAACGTGCTCAGAGTTGTTCCAAACACCACCAAAATTGTTATGCAACCTACCATGCACATATTGAGAGGTGATTCCACGTCACCTTACCCTATATAGGTCTAATAGCTCAACACAATTGAAATTTCGAAATCCAATCTTGACCTGTAAACCTTAGAACTACATTTTCACTTCTGAATCAATTTACAAGCTCAAAATCCCACAACTATAACTGAATAAATCTGAGCACACTGTAACAAGTCATATCCGCAACCCAAGAATAAATACCATGATACATTACATGACTCAAGCACTCGTGTCGATAACTCCTAATCACAATAGTTGCTTATAACAACCCAATACCGATAAATAACCTCTTATCAAACAACACCTCGCTTAAACGCCTTCATATGGTGCCGTTGATGAAAGCAACACGTAGAAACCAGCAACCATTCGTCCGATCAGCATCAATACCATCCAGAGCCATAACTTGTGCAACTCGTGCGCTCAATAACAACATCTCAAGAGCTCAATTCATTAAAAAGAGGACTCACATGAGAGGGCTATCCTGCCACTAACACTTGCCAAACTGCATCATGCTAAAAACCTGGTACACATAATTAAATCAAAACACACGAATCTGACACCAATGATCATACCTCTACATGACTTCGCTACCATGCGTGATCCCATCCAACCGCTGGACCACGTGAAATACCCTAAGCCACCTTGCTCAAAATCCATAACCATGCAAAATTCGACATCAATTACTCAAAGTGCATTGCCATAACCACGGGGAAATCGGACGATACCATGCCACCCGAACCAGAAAGAACATAACCAATACGTCTCAATCATGCAACACCTATACTAGCCTACTAATAACTCTATGTCAACTCTGGTCACCCACAACAGGTAGATAAATCTCGGAACGTTCATAACGACTGAATCATGACATATACTAACACCTGACTAGCTTTGCTCGCATCCTCGTAGTTCACAAATATAATGTTCATGAAAACTCCCAGTCTAAAAATCCATGAGGCGCACCAATTACTATATCTGATCCCAATTCCATCACTCGAATATATAACATGTCTCTAATACTCAATCATTCCACGGAGGTACTCCTATAATTCTTTTGTGCCACTAAAAAACTTGAATATCCGCAGTCGATCCAACAAGAGAGCGCCGTAACACAAATGATGCACCCTTACTCAAACACATTGCCTTAAACACATTGTCCTTTATGAATGTATACCCTCATCAAGCCCCCCAATAGTGGTACCCTTTACCTAGTCATCTGAAACTGCCAGTGCTGACTTCCCTTCCAGAACCGAATCATGACCTCACATATGACAATCTCTACTATACCCAAAATACCGCACACGCCATGCAATCCTATGATAAATATGAGAACTTCACGCTCCCTTCATAGCCACAAACAACTACTTACCCAACTAGCCAAGAACTTTCCATTTGATCCCATCTAGAAGCAAAATCACCATACATCTCATGACCCTCACGCTAGTAGAAATATACATCTCTAACCGAGGTAGAAACCATCAAGAACTCTCTGAATCACATTTGTACAGCACCAAACCGTCAATGTCGCGACCCCAGTTCGCCCTCCGTGAACATATCGTGACGGCACCTAATCCTTATAACTAGGTAAGCCTAGCAATGCGGAATAACAACTTAATTTGCGGAATAATTAAGTAAAAGAAAGCTGAACAATCTAAAGGAAAGACTGTATATAAACGCCACTTGGTATATACAACCCAAAATAATACAAAAATCTACAACAACACCCCAAAACCCGGAAACTCACGGGAACCACAGGCTAACAGAATATAATACGCTGCTCTAACTCCAGAATATCTATACAACTGTAAGGGAGGATAAACTTTTCACAAAAAGCTGGAATAAGATAAAGACTCCTGGTCTGCAGACGCGGCAAATATACCTCGAAGTCTCTGCTGTATCTCTCAACCTCGGGGATAGTGCGCCTGAGTGGAGGTACCTGGATCTACACATGAAACACATGCGCAGAAAAGGGCATGAGTACACCACAACGGTACTTAATAAGTGCCAAGCCTAACCTCGGTCGGGTAGTGACGAGGAAGGTCAGGGCCCTACTGAGGTCAAACAATATAATAGGAATTTACAGTATGAAAACAGGCGGTAATAATGAGTACAACAGTGAAATAAGACAGGTTAAACAAGGAATTAACTAAACACAAGAACAGAGTAAACCCGGAATATGTACAGCATAATAACAATGGTAATAATGAGGATCTCCCAAGATAGCGTCCTGTAGTCCTTTTCTTAACTGTCCGGTGGATCTCCCGGGATACTGTCCCGTAGTCCATCATATGTATATCCGGAGGATCTCCCAGGATACCGTCTCATAGTCCTTTCCTAAACTGTCTCGTGGATCTCTTGGGATACCATCCCGTAGTCCTTTCCTCAACTGTCCCATGGATCTCTCGGGATACCATCCCGTAGCCCATCATATGTATATCCGAAGGATCTCCCAGGATATCGTCCTGTAGTCCAACTATCAATGTGCAGGGGGATCTCTCGAGATACCGTCCCGTAGTCCCAAAGTAAATATGCAGGGGGATCTCCCAGGATATCGTCCCGTAGTCCCAAAGTAAATATGCAGGGGGATCTCCCGAGATACCGTCCCATAGTCCCAAAGTAAATATGCAGGAGGATCTCCCGGGATACCGTTCTGTAGTCCCAAAGTAAATATGCAGCCACAACAAGAAGACATTCAGAATTAGAGTGCAAAAATACAAGGCAACAATTAAATTCTAGCCTAACATACTTCACGTAGTCAATTAAAGCAATTTAAGCAAATACCCAATTTAGGGCAGTTAGGGATGCTTTTCTAAGCTAACATAGACTATAAATTGAAAGTAGAATAAAACAGGTAAGAAAGAAACTCAGTCTGAATATTTAAGTAAAACCGGATTTTCAACAATTAGCACAAGTACGCGCTCGTCACCTCATGTACAAGGCACTCAATTTCCAAATATCACATCCTAAGGGGAAAGGTCCCCCCCACAAAGTTAGACAAGCCACTTACCTCGAACCGGCTCAAAATCAACTTGAAACCACACGTTTGCCATGAGTATCCGACTCCAAATGGCCCAAATCTATACAATTCAATTACATACCGTAAATAACATCTCATGCAACTGATTATACTGTTTAATTCAAGCTAAGGCGCGAAATTATGTAAAATGACTAAAATACCCCTCAGGCCAGCATCTCGGAATAAGATAAATTTTACATTTTCAGAACCCTCGTACTCTCACGAGTCCAACCACATAAAAATCTCTCAAATCGGAGGTCAATCACCCACTCAAAATTCAATAATTTGATCTATGAAGTCTTACCCATTTTCCATGAAAAATCCGAAATTAGAAGAGGTATTCGTGATTAGATTAGCGGGTTATAAGAAAAAAGGAGTTTAGAATCATTACCCAATCATTGCCTCTGAAAAACCCTCGAAATCTCTCTCAAATCCGAGCTCTCAAGCTTGAGGTTTGGTAAAAAAAATGGCTAACCCTCGGATTTGGGTCTTTAAAAGGCTGCCCAGGCATTTGTTATACGCGATCGCAGACAAGGAGTCGCGATCGCGGAGAGTAAAGAAAAACGCGCCTGGAATCATTCTATGCGATCACGAACCCTGAGGACCCCGAGTTACGCGCTCGCGGTCCTAGTCATGCGATCGCGCAGACCTTCTATTGCGATCGCAGAGAACAACCGCAGGACCTCTCACTTTTACCTTATACGATCGCGGGTGAACCCTTGTGATCGCAGAGAGAAAACACTGCTGAAGAAAAACCAGAAAAACCAGCAACGACTTATAGGCCAAAAATTTCTGTTTGAACACCCAAAACACACTCGAGGCCCCCGGGACCTCAACCAAAATTAACAACCAACCCTAATACTTCATTCAAACTTGGTCGAGCCGTAAAGACACATTTCATAACATCAAAATCATCAAATATGCATAGATTCAAGCCTAAGAACTTATGAAATTTCTAGAATTCACATCTGATGCCGAAACACGTCTAAACTCGTCCGAATGAACTCAAATTTTGCACACAGGTCATAAATGACATTACGGACCTGCTGTCGCTTTCGGAATTCCATTTTGAGTCCGATATCAAAATTTCACCTATCGGCCGAAAACTCCAAAAATTCAAACTTCGGCATTTCAAGCCTAAATGAGCTACAGACTTCCAAAATACATTCCGAACACGCTCCCAACCCCAAAATCACCTAACGGAGCTAACGGAACCATCGGATTACCATTCCGAGGCCGCCTTCACAGTGCTACGACTACGGGAAACTTTCCAACACTTAAGCTCTCTTTTAGGGACTAAATATCCCAAAACTCTCCGAAACATAAAACAGAACATCCCGGCAATTCAATTAAGCGGAAATAGACTTGGGGAAAATAGTTAATTGGGGATCGGGGCATTAATTCTTAAGACGACCGACCGGGTCATCACATCCTCCTACCCTTAAAAATTTGTTCATCCTCGAACGAGCATAAAGACATACCTGAAGTAGAGAAAAGGTGAGGGAAACTGTTGTGCATATCCCGCTCGATCTCCCAGGTCGCCTCCTCAGCTGGCTGATCCCGCCACTGAACCTTTACCGAAGTAATGTTTTTCGACCTGAGCTTCCTGACCTGCCTGTCCAATATAGCTACCGGCTCCTCAACATATGATAGATCCTTGTCCAATTGGACTGAGCTGAAATCCAAGACATGAGACGGGTCACCGTGATACCTCCGGAGCATCGAAACATGAAATACCGGATGAACTCCTGCCAAGCTGGGAGGTAAGTCAAGCTCATAAGCAACCTCCCTAACACGCCTCAATATCTCAAAAGGACCAATAAACCTCGGACTAACTTCCCTTTCTTCCCAAATCTCATAACGCCCTTCATAGGCGAAACCTGAAGCAGAACCCGCTCTCCAACCATATATGAAACATCACGAAACTTCTGGTCCGCGTAACTCTTCTGTTTGGACTGGGCTATATGGAGTCTATCCTGAATCACCTTGACCTTCTCCAATGCATCCTGAACCAACTCTGTGCCCAATAGCCTGGCCTCACCCGGCTCAAACCAACCCACCGGAGATCTGCACCTCCTACCATATAAAGCCTCATACGGCGCCATCTGAATGCTGGATTGATAACTGTTGTTGTAAGCAAACTCCGCCAATGGCAAGAACTGATCCCAAGACCCTCCAAACTCAATCACACACGCACAGAGCATATCCTCAAGAATCTGAATAGTGCACTCGGACTGTCCGTCCGTCTGGGGGTGAAATGCTGTGCTCAACTCCACCCTGGTACTTAACTCCTGCTGAACGACTCTCCAAAACCGCGAAGTGAACTGAGTACCTCTGTCTGAAATAATAGAAACTGGAATACCATGCAGACAAACGATCTCTCGAATGTAAATCTCCACCAACCGCTCCGATGAATAAGTAGTCAGCACCGGAATGAAATGGGCTGATTTGGTCAGGCGATCCACAATCACCCAAATAGCATCATGCTTCCTCAAAGTCCGAGGAAGTCCAACCACAAAGTTCATGGTGATCCGCTCCCACTTCCACTCTGGAAGCTCAATCTACTGAAGTAACCCTCCCGGTCTCTGATTCTCACATTTGACCTGCTGACAATTGAGGCACTTGGCTACAAACTTTGCTATATTCTTCTTCATCCTTCACTACCAATAGTGCTGCCTCAAATCCTGATACATCTTCATAGTACCCGGATGGATGGAATACCACGAACTATGGGCCTCTGCCAAAATCAACTCCCGAAGCCCATCAACATTGGACACACAAATCCAACCCTGCATCCTCAATACCCCGTCATATCCAATGGTCACATCTCTGGAATCACCGTACTGGTCCGTGTCCTTGAGGACAAGTAAATGAGGATCATCGTACTGCCGCTCCCTGATACGATCGAATAAGGAAGACCGAGAAACCACACAAGCCAATACCCAGCAAGGCTCAGAAAGATCCAATCTCACAAACTGACTGGCTAAGGACTGTACATCTAAGGCTAGAGTCCTCTCAGCTGCATGAAGGTATGCCAAACTCCCCAAACTCTCCGCCCGGCGACTCAAGGCGTCAGCCACCACATTGGCCTTCCCCAGGTGGTATAATATAGTGATGTCATAGTCCTTTAGCAACTCTAACCATCTACGCTAGCGCAAATTTGGATCCTTCTGCCTGAATATGTGCTGCAAACTCCGATGGTCAGTATAAATCTCGCAAGGCACAGTGTACAAATAATGACGCCAGATCTTCAAGGCATGAACAATGGAAGCTAACTCAAGGTCATGAACATGGTAATTTTTCTCATGTATCTTCAATTGTCTGGATGCGTAGGAAATCACCCTACCGTCCTGCATCAACACCGCTCCAAGGCCAACTCGCGAGGCATCACAATAAACTGTATAAGACCCTGAACCAGTAGGCAATATCAAGATTGGGGCTGTTGTCAAAGCTGTCTTGAACTTCTGAAAGCTCGCCTCACACTTCTCTGTCCACTGAAATGGAGCACCCTTTTGGGTCAATCTAGTCATAGGGGCTGCAATCGATGAAAATCCCTCCACAAAACGGCGGTAGTAACCCACCAAGCCAAGGAAACTGCGAATCTCTGTAACTGAGGACGGCCTGGGACAACTCTGCATGGCCTCTACCTTCTTCGGATCCACTCGAATGCCCTCACTTGATACCACGTGGCCTAAGAATGCCACAAAACTCAACCAAAACTCAAATTTTTAGAACTTTGCATACAACTTCTTCTCTCTCAAGGTCTGAAGCACTGTCCTCAGGTGCTGCTCATGATCTTCCCGACTCCGGGAGTAAACAAGAATATCATCTATGAAAAAAATGACGAACGAGAGGAGATATGGCCTGAACACACTGTGCATCAAATGCATAAATGCTGCGGGGGCATTAGTCAGCCCGAATGACATAACTAGAAACTCGTACATACCGGGTCCTGAAAGCAGTCTTCGGGATATCCGGCTCCTGAATCTTCAACTGATTGTAACCTGAGTGCAAATCAATCTTAGAAAATACATGTGCGCCCTGAAGCTGGTCAAATAGATCATCAATATGAGGCAAGGGGTAATGGTTCTTCACTGTAACCCTGTTCAACTGGAAATAATCAATACACATGCGCATAGAACCATCCTTTTTCTTCACAAATAAGACAGGAGCACCCCAAGGTGAAACACTAGGTCGAATAAAACCCTTATCAAGAAATTCTTGTAACTGATCCTTCAACTCTTTTAATTCAGGAGGAGCCATACGGTATGGAGGAATGGAAATGGGCTGAGTGCCCGGCAACAAATCAATG
>ML344386.1:34380-77466 GCA_005239505.1 Nicotiana paniculata | reverse complement strand
ATGCGCATAAAATGTAAGGTATATCACATGTTAAACTATGCAATTTAGTCTCGCATCAAGTGAACCTACGAGCACAGGGCGGGAAGCTAAGTAACTAGGGATAATTGTAGGCGAGGAAGGACATCAAAATTTTCGTCGAGTATATGATGTAATAAGCTCGCAGCTTTACAAGAGTCAGATGATCCTCCCTAAGTACTACAATGAAAGACTAGCTGAGGAAATAAGGAAGAAGGCTTTAACCTAAGCATAGTAACTTGAAGAAGAAATGGTCTTGTAACAACAGTCTCAAACAACATTGTATGTACTCCAAAAGAAAGTGGAACCTACCGTGGCTAATGAATGGGAAGTAAAATCAAAAGTAATATTCGAGATCATATGAGTTGCACGAAAACTCCAGCATGCGTGGGAACTAAGATAAGCTAAGTATGCACCCAACAAGGGGGAAAAAGACCAGGAACAGTAATAGCTTACGTCTAAATAAAGTTGAGAATGAATGAAAGAACTTATTTGATCAATGATCCAGAGTTAGTTACGTTATGAACGCACTTAACACTTATCCATGTAGCATATATGTTGACAATCATACAGCCGTAGAAGATTCTGGTATAAGTTAAAAGAAAGAATTGAGTCCAGGTCATAGACAAGGGATTAAATTGTTAGAAGATTGTATCCTTGATAGCGTCCAAGAAAGGCTAAACTAATACCATGAGCCGCAGATCGGAAGATAGCTTACGCCTACATAAAGGCTGATCAGAAAGAAGAGAAAACTAAAGAGTTACATCAACAAAGTAAATCAGGAATCTGATTATCACTCTTAATATCATAGGTGCAAGAAAGATAATACAGTAGCCATATTCTATAATGGCTCTACGATAAAGCCAGTCAGAAAAGTACCAGCTTATAAGAAGTCAATATGAAGCTCTCATCGGATTATATATACGTCAGAGGTGCAAGTATTATAATAGAGCTTCAAGTTGTGAATATGAATTATACTTATGTGGAAAGGAGGCCATGAAAGAGATAGAAGATTTGACGCGAGATTTTAAGGTAAGTAAGGTAAAAGAGAACAACATACGAGATACTTAAATGCAGAAGGTTGTGAATAGTCTGTACTGCGGATAGAAGGCTAAACGCGCGGGGATTCAGTATCCAGGAATGATAGCGGCATCGTCAGTGATATATCTTCCAGTCGATGATTTCTAGGTATCGCGAGGTCCAGTTAAGAGAGTAAAGAAGAGTTAGAGACGATGTGTTGTCTCGCTTGATATTCTAAAATAACACAAGGAAATATATGGCGCAAGCAAGTTGAAGGAAGGTTGCAAGTAGTATAAAAAGATATGTATAGGTTGTAAGCTAAATTATGGTAAAGCGACAAGGTTTTAGGAAGACAGGAGTAAAGATAAGAAATGGTAAGTGAGAAGGTTACAAGAATAGATAATTTTTCAGGATTACGCCCATGAAAACAAGAGAGCTGATGGCTTCTCTAAGTTATAGAAAGCTCAGTATAGCCAGAATAGACTCAAAGGAGTGTAAGACTAGTAGCATTTAAAAGAGATGGAATGATGCCCTGGTAATAGAATAAGGGTGTAATTGTGATAAATGAAGGATGACGTTTGGGCCTACCATTAAGTAATGATTACATGAATTGTGCAGGATTAAAATATCTATGTACGGTGAATCGCACTATGAAATACGATTATAGAAGTACAGTATCTCCCCAGGAGGATCAGTCTAATCATTTCAGATGGTCCCCGATGAGACGTAAGTCCTAGTGGGAATGTATTACGTAAGAAGTTTCAAGTTTTTAATGGTAGATTATGGATCAATGTTGAGGTGAATCAATAATGGATGGATTACAAAGTATGAGATAAGAGTAGGCCGTCAGTCTTAAGATGAATAGTAATGAGGAATCATTAGAGGACTTAGATATATAGATATGGGATAAGCAACGAGAATAACCTGGAGTTGGTAGCAGGCCTCAGTAACGATAAATCAAAGTAAGATTCATGGTATAGTATGACCCACCTAGATGCAATAAAGTCATACGGATGGATAAACGGATGTATGAAATAAAGTATAGCAATATTCGTAAGTTCAACAACGTACCGAGCGAAGAACTTCAGTATACCTATAGATACCCAAAGAGACATTTAATCAAGCTCTGTATATGTTTACAAAGTGAGGCCTAGAGATTGGCTAAAAGTTGGAGGAAAAAGGAGAGAAGTGTCGCATAGGGCACTTACAAGGTTAGTGTCATACATGTTGCATGATAGAAGGTAGCAATAGTTACGAGATTGGAAGGATTCCGACCACAAGCCATGGTGTAGGAAAGAGGCTTAAAGGGGGGATTGCACTGGCCTTTGGATTTTTTCTCAGAACAGTTGCCTAAATGACAAGGAGAGTATTAAAGTATTCGCAAGAGCTATGGTTTATGAGAATGATAAGTACATCAGTCAACATTCGAGGACGAATATTCCAAAGGGGGGAATGATGTTACACCCCATGTTTTCGTACGTGAAAGTACGCCATAAGTAAATTAATGGAAGCTCGGAAATGAGATATTACATCCTTCATTTTCGTATGTTGAAGTATCATCGTAAGTTAATCCACGTAAGTTCGGGAATGGAATTATTTTGAGATTATAAGCATTATGCTATTTCAAATAGTAAATTCGTGAAGGTGAGAGGGTAAGCAAATCGAAGAAATGAATTTCGTTGACGTTTGACATTTTGGGATAAAATACGGCTCGAGCTAAAATACCCGATATTTATGGACTATGACCATACAAGGTACCACATGGCCATGGTAGTAAGGTGTATAAAGTATATTAAAAGTGATTAGTATTTTAAGTAAATTGAGACAATTCTTAATTATGTGGGAAATTGGTTAATTATTAGATTTGTGAATAAATATTTAAGTGTAATTTTTTGGATAATTATAAGGAGGCAACTATACACGTGGGGGTATGTAAGTGTGGCAACAAATTTCCAATTAATCAAGCCTAAAGGAGGTGGTGGAATAAAATAAATCAAACATGGATGTTGCCGGACCAACTATTGTAAATAAATGTATTTTTCAATGATGGAAGTTGGATACATGAATTTATGCATAAAAAAGACTCCAGCAGTGTTAATGAATCTCCCAAATCAAAGTTAGATGGAATCTTGCAATAAAAACCAGATCCATTAACGTCCAAGAATGCAAGTGAAGATGCAACATGATTTTGTGATTCTAAGGGAGTATGGTGCAATCTTTCTCAAGAATATCATACGAATTTTTCCTTACTTCGATCCGCCGTTATGTGTTCTTCGCAAAAGACGTGTGTTAGAGGATTGTCAAGAGAATCGACTCAGGTATGTTAAGACTATCCCTTCTTTACTTTTTGGCATGATCTCGTAACTACATGAGTTTGATAACAAGGCCTAAAAAGAAATTCATACTCTCGAATTTATATACACTATCCTAATCTCATAAGTTATAGTATTCTCTCTTATCGGGACTTTATATTCAATTGACTGTTGACTTCTTCCAGTCAAGAGAGCAGAGGGTCTATATATATATATAGTATTACAGTATTTTCACCTCCATCGAGCTATAATCGGTGGGCAGGCCCCTATTGGACAACCTCAGATCAGATGGTAAGTTATATCAAGCCTACTGTGACCGAGCGCCTATGAGCAAGCCCAAAATGGCCGATATACAGAGCCTAGTATGGTTGAGCGCTTATGAGCCTACTACGGCAGAGAAATTATATATACTGAGCCTTATAGGGCCGGGTAACTATTTTACTTGCTATATTGAGAGAGTTGAGTCACTATCAGCAGGTAAGCACATCTTCAGATTATCTTTGACTCCCAATTACTTTCAGTTATTATATTATCAGTCCAGTTTCATCTTTCATTTATTTTGTTGCCTTACATACTTAGAACATTATTTCGTACCGACGTCCCTTTTATGGGGACACTTTATTTCATTCTTTCAGGTTTAGACAGACAGACAGGTAGACCTCCTCAGTAGGTGTTGCCCGAGTTCAGCTTTATCGGTAAGCTCCATGTTCTTCGAAGTTGTTGGGTCTAGATTTTTATGTACATCTTGTGTATATATGTATATATATGTTATGGGTTGGTCGGGGCTCTGTTCCAATCACAGTACATCCATCAGTAGAGGCTTGTACATATATCCTGTCAGTTACCGCAGTATGTTGGGCTTGTAGACCTTGTATGTATATTTTGTGGGTTGTCAGCTGAAGTAGTTATGACGGCCCTGTCGGCCCAGCTTTATGTTGATGTTTAGTCAGCGTTCGCAAATTGTCTTGCAATGTGGCCCATGGCCAAGGTATGATATTATATGTTCAGAGTCCCATAGTCACAAGTTGGTACGAAAGGATATGTGAGGCACCAGGTGCCGGTCTCGCCCCCCAGGCTCGGGGCGTGATAGTGATTTTCGGTGGGATCCATGTCATATCAAGATGGGACCAATCAAAGCAATCCATGTTAGCTAAAAGGAAATATATAAGTTTTTTCCTAAGCTCGGGGGTTAACCCTGTGCCCAGGTATACCTTTCGTTCAAGCAGATGCTCGATCAGTATGACATGTTCCAGCTCTTCAACCGTTGATTTAGTGGCGTCAAAGTCATCGTCAATTATGAAGGATCGAGGGATCCAATAATCTTCATCCTCGTCGGTCAATTGCTTCTCCGATTTGGTCGAGGCCGGTGTTTGTGGTTGCTATTTGACCTCATGTTTCCCTTCAAATCTAATCCCTTTGCTGATGAGAGTGCCGATATCAGTACCACTTCGTCGACTGAAAACATCTCCTTGGCAGCGGGCTGCTCCCCATATATCGTTTTGACTCCCTCTGGTGTCGGGAACTTCAGAACCTGGTGAAGGGTCGAGGGTATTACCCTTATATTATGGATCCATGGCCTTCCGAACAAGGTCTTGTACCTTATGTCACCCTCAATCACATGGAACTTTGTTTCTTGGATGGTCCCGGCCACGCTCTCTGGCAAAGTAATTTAACCTTTGGTGGTTTCGCATGCCATGTTGAAGCCGTTAAGTACTCGGGGTGCGGGCACAACTTGGTCATGTAGGCCGATCTATTCTACAACCCTTGATCGAATAATGTTGGTCGAGCTACCTGGATCAACTAGAACATGTTTAACTTGAGTTTTATTCTTAAGAACAGATATTGCCAGTGCGTCATTGTGGGGTTGTAAGATCCCCTCTGCATCCTCATCGTTGAAAGGCAATGTCCCTTCCGGTACATAATCCGGAGTCTGCTTTTCCCTCGTGATCGACACCTTGGTGCGCTTAAATACGGGCCCGTGAGGAATATTGACCCCTCCTACAATTATGTGGATTACATGCGATGACTCCTCTTGCTCATTCTGTCTGTTTGAATCTCTGTTCTTGAAATGGTTCTTAGACCAATCACTTAAGGATTCTCGAAGATGCCCCTCGTTGAACAATCGAGCTACCTTTTCTCTCAGATGTCTGCAATCTTCTATTCTATGACCATGGGTGCCATGATACTTGCACATTTTATTAGGCTTTCTCTTGGCCGGATCATTTTGCAGCGGTTGAGGCCACATGGTGTCTTTGATGCGCCCGATGGATGATATAGTAGCTGATACATTAACATTAAAGTTGTATTTCGATAGTCATGGTGCTTCTTTGGGCTCGACATTCCTGTCGAAACCACTTTTTCTCATGAGCCATCGGGAGCTCTATCCTCGTTCATTTCTTCTATGACCTCGAACGGGGTTGCGTCCAGGCCCGTTGTTTCTCTGATTTCCACCATATGGTTGATATCGATCTCTCTTTGACCGTGGTTCCCGGTCAATATCTCTTTTAACTCTGTCGACGGGCTTGATTGGATAAACGGACCCGGAAGGAGTTCCCAACTGGTCATCTTTGACCCTAATCTTTGACTGGTACCGATTATGCACATCGTCCCAAATGACACTTGGATATTCAATCAGGTTCTGCTTTAACTGTTGTGAGGCAACTGAACTTCGTATGTTTAGCCCTTGAGTTCAAGCCTGAACGGCCTAATCATCGGCGACCGGGGGTAGATACATGCGCTCCATTCGGAATCGAGACACGAACTCCTTGAGCATCTCGTTGTCTTTCTGCTTCACCTTGAAGAGGTCTGACTTCCTAATCTCGAACTTTATGGCTCCGGCGTGTGCTTTAAAGAAGGAATCTGTGAGCATGGCAAAAGAATCAATGGAGCTGGGTGGCAAATTATGGTACCATATCATCGACCCCTTTGATAAGGTCTCTCCGAATTTCTTCAGCAGTACGGACTCGATCTCATCGTCCTCTAGATCGTTCCCCTTAATTGCGCATGTGTAAGAAGTGACATGCACGTTGGGGTCAGTAGTTCAATTATACTTGGGAATTTCTGGCATGCAGAATTTCTTTGGAATGGTCTTAGGAGCCGCACTCGGGGGAAAGGGTTTTTGCACAAACTTCTTTGAATCCAAACCCTTCAAAATTGGTGGCGCCCCCGGAATTTGATCAACTCTGGAGTTATATGTTTCCACTTTCTTGTCATTTGCTTCAATCTTCTTCTCCCCCGATTCAATTCGCTTTGTCAGCTCCTCGAGCATTTTATGATAATGGGGTCGGTCCCTGATTCATTCACGTTCGATCTTCCCGGCACTAGTTCGGCCCTGTGAACAACTTCCTGCGATGGCTCGGGCTCGACCCTACTCGGTGCATGGTTTTGATTTTGGAGTTGTGCTATTGCATCTTGTTGAGCATGCAACATTTCAAATATTATTCGAAGGATAGTTTCGCTTTCTTCGCCGCCCTGTGCATTCTGACCGGCTGATCGAACGTCTCTGCGGACGCTATTTTCGGGGTTGACGACCAGATTTACATTAATGGCAATATGGGAGCTGACGTCGATGGGATCTGCAACTAGTACTCCCTCGAGGTCAACTGGAGGCACTTCGTTCCCTAGGGCGGCTATGTTGTCGTTTTTGCCATGAAACCAAAGGCCATTGTTGATGTGTGTGGATACTGCTTGAGAGTTCAACATGCTAATCCTCAAATCAAAAACGCTTACAAGAACAAGTGTAAAGCAGTGTGTGTAACGAAAATTAGTACCAGACAATCACTATTATTCTTAGCCCCACGGTGGGCGCCAAACTGTTTACCCTTAAAATCGGATAACAATTAATTTTATAGGTGGTTTTAAGGATATGTGATTTCACTTGGCACAAACTGAGAAATATGAAAATTGATACTAGAAATTGACTGTAAATAGAAATAAAGCAAACCAATGTAAAGTGCGGCTTTGGCACTCAAGCTAGATCGCCCTCGAACCAAACGAATATGCTATCGAAGAGTATGAACTGAACAACACAGTATAAAAGTTTAAGAGAAAAAATATAACATATTGCTTTGTTTTGCGTGAATTTAATGAATACAAAATGATTAGATACCCCTTTATATAGTAGAAGAGTTCTACTTATGGTACAATTCTAAATACAGTAAGAAAATTCCATGACTGGCTAATCAATTGTCCTTGACTTAATACGTGCCGAGATTCCCGCCGTGATCCTCGCTCAATCTCGGATATTTCGGCTTACCATTACTCTGAGAGGTAAACCCCCTTCGATCTTACTCGACGTTGGTTCTACTTGGTCTCGATCTTGGTTGAGCGTCGCCCTGGACCATCCTCGAGTTAAGGGTTCAACGACACGATTCCATATTGAGGCACGATACAATACGATGCCGAATCGTGGTCTATCATGATCCAATCCCGATTAGTAACAAGAAGGGGCCGTTCTGACCGTATACAATAGCCAACTCTGTGTCGATCTAATTTTGGTGTATTACTTGCTTTTTAAAAAAAAAATGTAAATCGAATACCCTAGATTAGGTTAGATGGGTATGACCAGTTTTGATCTTTGGGGGGGGGGGGGGGGGAAGGAGGGGGGCGGGGGAGTGGCAACCCCCACATTCCCAAGTAAGCAAGAAATCCAAGTCACCTCCTTCCCAAATAACGACTTTCAAAATCAAATCAATTTTGGCAGTGATCCATATCCAATCCGCCATTTTTTCCCTCCCCAAAACCCTATCTTAATGTCCACATTTTCTCGTAATCTCACCCGATTTTGAAAGGTAATAGAAAGAATAATGATAAATAGTACCGTTGATGACAACGGCCACGCCCAAATTCCTGATCACCAACATCGCTGCCATTGTTGCCATTTTGATAGTCATAATAATAATCAGCAGAAACCCATACCGAAGTGTCTACCAAAGCGCATAATTTTGGTGCGCCACGGCGAGAGCGAAGGGAATAGGGACGACGCCATGTACACCGTCACGCCCGATTATAGGATCCCGTTAACTCCCAAGGGAATTGGTCAAGCCAAGGAAGCTGGGTCCCGCATTTTTAACGTGATTTCTGATAATGGCACGTCAGATAACTGGAAGGTCTACTTTTACGTTTCCCCTTACGTGCGAACACGTTCCACGCTACGGGAGATGGGCAGGGCGTTCTCGAGACGGAGGGTGCTTGGCGTCAGGGAAGAATGCCGAATTAGAGAACAAGATTTTGGGAATTTTCAAGTGGCTGAGCGCATGAAAGTCATTAAGGAGACTCGCGAGAGATTTGGCCGCTTCTTTTATCGATTTCCTGAGGGAGAATCAGCTGCTGATGTTTATGACAGAGTTTCCAGTAAGATCCTTTTTCTCTCCTTCACGCCCCATCTTTTTTCATTCTGTGTATCCCATGTTTATATAATTAGATTTAACTTTGTATACCCCTCCGGCCAGAGTTCTTTTCTTTTAGAAAAAAATTATAGCAAGTTAATTATCAAATTAGGCTTACTATAGACATGTACTTGTAAACAGTTAGTTGTGGTTGCATGTCACCATAGTGAACACACACAATTCACCCCCCCCCCCCTAGGGTTCCTGCATATTCATACAAGTCCCTTAACAGAGATTAAAAACTAGGAACAATCGTCTGCCTAAGATCGGGTAATAGAATGAGTTTTGGCTAATGCTAATGTCGGGGCACAAAAGTTAAACTCAATTAGTTATTTTAGTGTATGATGTTCTGTTGTATTTGTGACAAAATTGTATTTTGGTTGCTAAGACACATTTGATCAAGTTTTGACCCAAGACTAATATGACTATGCTTCATCGAGATTCAACTTTGATGGATTAATTATATTTTGGAGTGGCTTCATATAAGAATTACTGCATAGCCTATGGACTTTTTTTGCTATGTTCTAAGACACTAAGTGGATAGATAAGTTCAGGTGCAATTCTTTTTGTTTTGAACCCAATATGTAACTAGAAAACAAATTCAGAAGTTTGGAGTGGTGAGAGGCAATGCAAGTTGAATTGGGACACAGAAAGTAACACAACAGCTCATGCATTTTCCTTTATGTCCACCGACAAGCCATGCAATTCATGTATAAACACCGGGAACCTATAGTGTAGAAAAGATGGAAAATCTAAGAGTATCTTTTTCTCGATGCTTCTTCTTCCCCTCTGTTCTTCTCTATCTCTGATATACTTCTTCTCTGAATCTCTCTCCCTTTCCTTCTCTACTCCTCTTATTTGGTTCTTTCTTCTTCTCTCCTCTCTCTTTCGTTCTTGCTCCAGACATATTTCCTCTTCTTGTTCTCCTTCTTCCTTTTTCCCAGTGGATTTAAACTCTTTATGGCTCAAATGCTCATTCATGTGAACGCCCTGCAGATTGGAGTAGCAGAGGTAGCTTCAAGCTTGACTCTCAGAGGCTGTCTGTTCGTGTTTGTTGTTGTAGTCAAACACGGTTGAAATTGGATCCTTGATTGTTGGATTGTACTGTTAGATTTGGTGTAATAGAGTTTGTTATCTTTTATTTTGATTTTTAACTTGAGAATGAATACCCTTGTTGATGGCTCAAATTTGATCTCTGCTTTTAATACGTTTAGTTGATTTTCTCAAATTAGTTAGGAACATTGCACTTCCGTGTGGCGTATACGATTAGGCATAAAAGTGGAACAATAATTTTCATAGGCCTTTTTTCCCACCCGTAGCAAAGGCAGGTGTGTGATGGCTGTGCTGATCTGGGAATGATTAGACACCATCTCCTAGAGAACTGCCGTTTCCTAGATTAACCTTATCCAGTTAGGTTTTGCACCAAAGATTATCAAACCATGACTGAGGTCTATCACCAGCATGGGCATATAGTGAAATGAGTTCACAAAGAGGCAGTATAGGTCTTACATATCTTACACAAAGAGGCAGTATAGGTCTTACATATCTTACACAAAGAGGCACCAGAGATTCTCAAATTCATATCTGTTGTTGACCAAATTTGTCCTGTCTATGTCTTACAGTTGTGTATTGTTTATGTCAATGTTTTCGTGATTGAAAGCATGCTACTCCTTAAATATGCAACCATTACATGGCTAATTTTTTCCAACACACTAGATGTTATTAACCAGAAGAAGTGCTGTTGTCTACAAAATGTTTCCTGCCTTGTTTTGATAAAGCTGAATATATAAGATCTGGCCCTTCCAGCATATTGGCCAGGATGAAAGAGAGCTTGGTATACAAAGAATCCTTTTCATTCTTAACTAAGAATATGATAGCAGGACTGCTTACGTCTTTCTGATGCCTTTTAGACAATAGACTACAATATAATAATATAGTCTTAACTTGTAAAAAATTATTGTCTTCAAGTAACATAATACTATTTGTTGTTCCATTATGTGATAAAGTGGTTCTTGACTTGCTTTTATGGGATAACACTCTTACCTTATGTCACACATATCATGTCATGTGTGAGAAATTCTATTACTTAAAAAGTATACTCAATTGACATAATGCATTTAGTGGTGCTGAAGAACAGTTGCATGTTCATGGTAGTCATACTTTTTTTATTTGCTATAATTATTTCCCAGGCTTTATCCAAAACAAAAGAAGAAGAAAACACTCTTAGGATTTCCCACGCCAATTATAGTACAGTTAAAGGGCTGTTTCTCCATTCTTTTTTGGTTTTTTTTTTTTTTTTTTTTTTTTTTTTTTTTTTTTTTTTTTTGGGGGGGAGGGAGGAGGGGGGGACAGTGTGAAAAGTGAAGCTGTTTCTAGAGATGAAATTCTGGTCAGAGCTTTCTCCTTGCCTAAAAAGGTTAAACAAATGTTCTCCTTTTCTTGTGTTACTCAACGTCTCCCTCCGCTCGTCCACTTTCTTTGACATTCACCTCTCTTGAACTATCTATTGAAGAGAACTGACTGTTTCATGCAAATTGCAATATCACGATGATATGAAGCTTTTTCAGCTTTGAGATGTTCAATTTGAGGTCCGTATTTGATGAAAAGGATTATAGCTGAATGATCAATTTTTCAAGCATAAAAATGCAGGGAGTTGCGCGTCTTGTTTTGTTTTGCAGTCCTCATATATCTTACGGTACTAATTGTGTTCAAATATGTGTATATTTGCATTTTTGTTCTATACATATCATGCTATTTACAGATTTTCAGTAGTTCTGGTATTCATACTACTAGATTTACTCGAAGGGGTACTGCTAGCTAGAGATAAGATGTTCTAGTTGCTTGACTACCTTATTATCATATTTTGGCAAAAACGATCTAAATGGCCAAGGCAGCTTTACCGATTTTTGATCCCTTTGGAAGTGAATATTATATACACTGTTAGTGCACAAATACCTGAAAATTCCTTGGATCCTGCACATATGCATATTCTTTAGGTGGTAAATGAAAATTAATTTGATGAAAAATTGTCTATTATTTTAATATATAAGGAGTGTGATGGTTCTTCAATCTGTTTGCTATTGTATTTGGTGTTTCATTTGAGATAGTTTGGTGTCTGAACTAATTTTCATATTGTACAAGCAAGTTGAATTGCTAATCCAAGTTTGGCAATAGATCCTTATTTTTTGAAATCAATCTGTGGTCTTGTTTTGGTTTTTACTGGATTAAATTTGAATAATTTGAATTAAGGATTAGGGATCATCTGGCCTAAACTAATTTATACCTTGATCCCGAAATAAAATAGGCTCAGCTAATGATGATGCTGAACTTGGTGAAAGAATACTGTACCATCATATTATGTGTCTCTCAAGATTCCTTCTACTCTGGTCATAGTTGGGTCATCTCTTTCAGTTTTTACTTGAAACAGAGTGTGGCAACTTTCTCAATGCACCGTGCTTAAATTTTTTTACAAACAAAAAAGAAAAAAGAAAAAGGAGCGAGAACTTTCTCAATTGAGATGCAATTCTTCAGTTTGAAGTGTTAATTCTATGAACTTTTGGTACATAGTATTTTTGTGAATTGCATGTTGAAAGCTTTTTCTTTCAGGTTTTCTTGAATCTCTTTGGAGGGACATTGATATGAACAGACTCCACCATGACCCTAATGACGATTTGAATCTTGTGATTATATCCCACGGGTTAGCTAGTCGTGTCTTTTTGATGAAGTGGTTCAAGTGGACGGTTGAGCAATTTGAGTACCTAAACAATTTAGGGAATTGTGAATTTCGAGTTATACAATTAGGACTTGGTGGCGAATACAGTTTAGCAGTCCACCATACTGAAGAAGAGATGATAGAATGGGGGCTCTCACCTGAAATGATTTCAGACCAAAAATGGCGAGCTCATGCTAACAGGAGTTCATGGAACGACAAATGCCCTTGGTACCTTGATGCTTTCTTTGACCACCTAGCTAATTCAGATGATGACGATTATGACGAAGTGAAATCAAACTTCTCCGACTAGTTTAGTGCTGCTTTGTGTGCTTTTGTTCTGAGTCTTTACTAATTATAAGCCTAGATATGATTGATTAGTTTGGTTTTTTTTTTTTGGTAAGATACCAGAAAGTTTTTGTTTATCTTTTGCAGTCATTATCAGTAACGTCAACTAAAGAGTTAATTGTAAATTTTAAACAATTGTAAATCATTCTTTTATATCATGAGAGCAAACTGTGGTATGTTTTGACAGAGAACTTGTAAAATTGAAACCACCATAACCTCCACGTGATGTCCTCAAAACACCACTGAGAGTCTGAGACCACAGGGGTGTCCTGTTCTTTCACCACTTCTATAAGATATCATGTTCCCTAGCTACGCAAAAGTTTTTCTTTTATTAGTATGAACAGGTCTGATGCTAGACACTAAGAAATCGGAGCCTTCAAATATCGTAGAATTTCCTTTATGGGCGTGTTTTTTACGTAGGAATACATTTTTTGAAAAATATTTTTTCAATTTCGGTAGGTTTAGTTGGATTAAATATTTTGGAAAATATTTTTCGTATGAACTCGTTTTCCTCTTTTTTTCCCTACCAATAGGAGAGAATATTTTTCAAAATATTTTTCAACCTTCCCCACTCTATTCCAAACCTCCATCAACCCCCACCACCCTCCACCCACACCTGTGGCACCCCCTCCTAACCCCACCCCATCCCCCAACCCCACCCCTACCAACACATACTCCATCCCCTTCCCACCCCACTGTCGCCACCCCACACCCACTCCCCTTTACCTATTTCGTCTCCCATAGTGTTTGCCTAACTTACATGTTTTTCAAGAAAAATATTTTCTTCTCACTTATCAAATACCAAAAAATACTTTTCAAAAATTTTTTTACACTCAACAACAAAATAGGGAAATAAGTGATAAAATCACTCATTTTGCAGGAAAACATACCAAACACAACCTATTTTTAACTTTTTGCGTAATTGTTCTAGACTTCCTAAATCCAGAAAATGTACTTTGATCTTGCAAAGTTGTTCTAGAGGGTTAAGTTCATAAAGGGCCTTGATAAATGCATGTCTTGAATTTTTGGACCAATTGTCAAATTAAGTAAAAGTAGCCTTTGTTAGGTTTAATGAAAATTAATTGGATAAAAATACCCTCTCCCAGAGGCAGCGGAAGCTAGAATTGAACAACAAAAGATAGAAGAAGAAGAAGAAGAAGAAGAAGAAGAAGAAGAAGAAGAAGAAGAAGAAGAAGAAGAAGAAGAAGAGCGGCAACAAGGATAATAGGAACGAAAAAGGTGAGAGATTTTAGATTTGGGTCTATAAAATAGAAGTTTGTTTACCCTTAAAATCGGAAATTTATAAGTGGTTTTAAGGTTATGTGATTTCACTTGGCACAAACTGAGAAATATGAATATTGATATTAGAAATTAACTGTAAAATAAAGCAAACCAATGTAATAGGCAGCTTTAGCCCTCGAGCTAGGTCGCCCTCGAACCAACTGAGTATGTAATTGAAAAGTATAAACTGAACAACTGAGTAAGAATGTTTAAGAGAGAAAATGTTATATATTGCTTTGTTATGCGTGAATATGACGCTTACAAAATGATTAGAACCCCCTTTATATAGCAGAGGAGTTCTACTTATGGTACAATATTAAATACAGTAAGAAATCCCATGATTGGTTAATTATCCGACCTCGGCTTGATACGTGCCAAGATTCCAGTCGAGATCCTCGCTCAATCTCGGATATTTTGGCTTATTGTTACTCGACCAGGTAAACCCCCTCAGACCTCCGTTCCCCTCGGTCTCGATCTTGACTGCTCGTCGTCCTTGTCTGACCCTCAAATTAGGGGTTTAGAAACCCAACATCATATTGAGGCTCGATACAATATGGGTTCGAACCGTGGTCTATCATGATCCAACCTCGATTAATCACTAGAAGGGCGAGCTCGTTCTGACCGTATACAGATAGTCCCCTCGTTTCTCAGAAATAAGATGATGAGAAACGACATGAATTCTCGAGCTTCATTTTTTCGATTAATGACGTCAATGACTAGTTCGATCATGATGCAAGCAACGAAACGTCCCCGGTCCAGCTACCAAGGCATTAAATTCCTGTCAGGCATTGGTCGTCCACTAGACGACTCTGAACTGTCGCCTTCAACCTATAAAAGTTTGAATCTTTCTTCACTCAAACCTTTACAACCATCACCTTCCCTGCTTTTTCTCTCAAAGAATTCTTGCTTCTTACTTCTCATACTTAATTTTCCTGAACATTAGTCACTTTCTTCGCTTTTTACATTTCACAAATGGCTAAAGCTTCCAAAACCATGCCACAAAAAGAGGCTCCTTCTTCACGCGCTCTGTCGACGACGCAGTTGTGGCGGAGCCCCACCCTGAGGAATACGTTCTGACAGGTTGCCCGACGATTTCCAACTTCAAGATAGAGAAGACTCCCTTAGTGCAGGGCCGGTGTGAACCAATGTCAATGTACATGTGTATCATCACCGAGGGTCTCCTCGATAAGGTTAAAGAGGAGTGAAATTGGGTAGATAAGGACGTGGTCATTCCCTCACCTGAGGTATCGATCACCACTTATGTAGAGGGGTATCTAAGTGTTTACACTTATCCCTTTACGTTTATCCCCATGGACCTTGTAATAATTGCCTTCTTCAAAAGGTACAACGTTACCCTCGAATATCTCATGCGGCCTCTACAGTCCCTGGATCCATCGAGGAATAATTAAGCTCTATCGTCAATCCAGCAAAGCCTCGTTCTCCAGTCTTGACAAGACCCACGATCGAGGCTAGATTGGCAGGTTTGTCTGAATAAGGATATCGGACCTGATCACTGCTGAACATATGCCTTTCTCGGAGAGGTGGAAGTTTAATTGTAAGTGTTTATTTTTCATTCTTACTTTCTTCAATCATTTCTTGCAGTTGTGGCCCAGATGCTGGACTCGGTTCAGGAGCTAAAAAGATGGGTCGAGAGTCTAGTATCTGAGAGGCCATATCCATAACGGTCTTGGATGGAGCTTTCCAAGTGCCGATGGGAGGCTCGCAACCATGGTAAGCTTCTGCTTTTTATTTGTTTGTCACTTTGGTTTTTTCTGAACTAACTTGCTTCCTTTTCTTTGTAGGTATCGGTAAGGATATCCTAATGAGACCTCTTATCGGCGACGAAGAAGTCCCCCCTCAACCATCAGCTCCGAAACCGGATAAGGAGAAGACGAGGAAAAGTTCCCCGAGTCACCTGGGTTCATAAAAGAAGAGGCCGGCGAAGAAACCTCACAGGCCTAAGGGAAATTTAGTTGCCTTGTCTATAGAATCGGTCCGTCGGCTAATGAACGAGTCTGAAGATGAGGAGAAAGAAGAACAAATCGGGCTGGTGGTTCGTCCACGAGCTACAGTTTTGGTACAGAAGTCTTCCGAACCGGAGGCAATCGACCAAGGAACTTCGGCCGAGGTTCTTAGAAGTCACCCCGTCCCTGGTGAGGACGGGAAAAGTAGAGCTTAAAAAAATTCCCCTACCAATGGAAGAGTTTCTTGTGGTCGAACATGGGGTGGTCGACATATCGGACTCCCTCCAAATTTCCGACGCCATGATTCAAGAGGCCACTATGTTAGAAGGGTAACAAAAAGATCTCCATGAATTTTTTACAGGCTCAAGGCAGGTTCCTCCGAGGACATCCCCGGTTTTGGCGACGTATCGGTCCCGAGGAAGGTGCCATCACCAGGGGAAACTGGGTCCCCATCAAGATCGAAGCTGGTAGATCAACTTCCAGCTCCGAGAGCCAACCCCAATCGCAAACGGTATCTGGTGTTGACAATCCTCGAAGATGCTCGAATTTTCTCCTCCCCCCCCGGTCAGGGTCGCCAGTTATCTGGGGGGCCTGGTGACCGAAGAGGACCAGGCGGTGATGAATGTCGTGGGGGCCGCTTGCTTTTTCAACGAGGCCCAACATTCACTAAATCGGGTAACATTCAAACTTTATTTCATAATTTCTTTGTACTTGTAGATTATTCTTAACATTTTTTCTCTTTATTTTTTAGGCTTCGGTGCTGCACCACGAAGCCTTTTTCAGGGTCCGAGAGGAGCATAAGGCCGAGGTTCGGAAACTTACGAGAAGAGCGATACTTATTGGCTCCTCAGTGAAAGAATCCAAGTTGATCTAGTTGCAACTCTGGAGGAACATACCGATATGGCCGAACAAGCATTCCGAATGCTCTATGATAATAATGCCTCAACAAGCAAGTGGACGATGTTCGGGCCGAGGCCGATGTTTTTAAAGGTAGCACAGACCTCTTGGATGCGATGAAAGATACCGTTCAGGCTTAGTTCAACTTCGAGCTGAGAAAGAGAAGAGCTCGGTGCAGGCCGAGAAGATCAAAGAGCTCCAGTCTTAGTTGGGTTCGGCCGCCAGAAAACTCGAGAAGGCTAAATCCGAACTGGTCAAGGCCGACATCCAGGCCGATGAAAAGGTTGCCCAGTTCAGAATCGATATTGAGTCCATCCAGAAGTATGATTGACCATGCAAAGTTGGAAGCTCGAGGGGAGGCCCTCGAAGATGTTCAAGCCCAAGATTTCAATATTGCGGCCGAGATTGACAATGGCCGAGCAGAAGAACATCGGGCTCGGAAGATGGTCCCCGAAGATGACTCCGGTGAGTTTGAAGAAGAAGATCTCGAATACGGGGATGCCTCTTCCGTACGCTTAATAGGACTAGTACTTTTTGTCCTTCTATTTTGTGCTTTTATTTTAGTTTTTTTTTTCGGGGACCGTTTTCTGGCCGTTGTAAAGAATTTTAATCAGTCCATGTTGCCCATAAATGATTTTGACATATATATATATATATATATATATATATATATATATATATATATATTCCCTTCTGTTTTATAAAATTATGAAGTTACATTCTAAGGTCCGAGGTTTAGACGATTTGCTTGAAATCGGATTAGTATAGCCCTTAGGATTTATGATCGAGCGAGGGTCTGCTCAAACTCGAAATAAGTAAACCTTAGGTTTTTTAGTTGAGTGAGAGTGGTCTCTCGAACTCAGAGTAAAAATAGTCCTTAAACTTTGTATTTTTTGTATTAGGCCGATCTGGCCTTTGTAAAAAAATTGTTTATACAAGTAAGGCTTTCCCCCCCTTTTCGTGTTGAAAAAAGTTTTTATCACTTTTGTTTACAAAACTTGTAATTCCTTAGCATGAAATAATAAGGGATCGTTCGAGAGTTCAAACAATTTTGTATTCATTAAAATTTTTGAGGCTTGGTATTATCGAAGCCTTTTTACGACTTTGTCGAGGGTAGCCTTTTTAACCGATTATGAAGGATTTGAAGGCCTATTTTGTTACGGAATTCAGACGTCTCCAAACCATATTAATTCAACCATAGCCTTTAGTACGCGATCTGCCGGTTGGGCTAATTTCCCCATTTTACTTCGAACTTGCCCGAAGTAACAGTCCCCGAGTGGGGTAGTCGTGGCCTCTAGAAATCTAGGGTTACCTAAAAGGTCTTATAACCTTGAAGTTTCAATAATTCAATATTGTTTGAATTTATTATTTGGACGGCAGTCCCCGGGCGTGGGGGTGATTATCTGAACTCTGGTTATAATCGGCCTTTAAGCCTATTTGAATAATAGATCGAGATTACGAAATCGTAAAGTAGAAAAACTTTTTTAAGGCATGATATATCAACAAGGAAAAATACGTCTCTTTATAAATGATTATACATGCGTACATGTTCTTTGCCAGGGCTCGAGCAACCTATGCGGGCATGGTTCGTTTGACTGTTTGGCCCTTACAAATTTCACCTATCGAGACCCCGCCGCTATGAAGTAATTTCCTCTCAACAAAGTTGACATTCGGGGGAAATGCCCCCAGTATTCGAGGTTGATTACAAAGGGGCCTCAGATGCTCTTGAATTTTTCAAAGTTAGCACGAATAATGGTTGCCTCATTAAAAAACTCGCCGAAAAACCCATTTGGGACAAAACCGATCTAAGGGAAAAAAAGTGCAACGCGTGCTTTCATACCTAAAGACTTCGTGTCAAAGATCCATTGTTGTTTCTTGTCGAACACCTGCAAGAGTTAGTTTAAAATAGAAACAAAAATGGAGGGGAGACCATACCTTAGCAGTAGTATCGTTTTAGGTGTGATATGTTCCAATTGCTTGGTGGTTGTCCACCATTCACTTTGGCGAGCTTATAGGATACTTTTACGGTGACCTCGAGAATCTGGTATGGTCCTTCCAAGTTCGGACCCAATTTTCCTTCACTCGAATTTTATGTGTTAAGGGTGACTTTTCTTAGCACCAAGTCCCCGATGTTAAAATGTCGAAGATTGTCTCTTTGATTGTAGTAGCTTTCGATGCGCTATTTTTGGGCGGCCAACCGGACGAGGGCGGCTTCGCGTCTTCATCCAACAACTCTAGGCTCGTATTCATGGCCTCATTATTTGAATATTTTGTTGCATATCAGAACCTAATGCTAGGTTCTCCGACCTCGACCGGGATTAAAGCTTTGACGCCATAAACTAACGAGAACGGCGTTTCTCCGGTACTGAATTTTGATGTCGTGCGATATGCCCATAGAACCTCGGGTAGTATTTCTCTCCACTTCCCTTTTGTGTCGGCCAATCACTTCTTGAGATTCTGAATGATGGTTTTGCTGGTCAATTTGGCTTGTCCGTTCCTACTAGGATGATAAGGTGTGGATTGGATCCTTTTGATCTTGTGATCCTTGAGGAATTTAGTTACATTTCTGTCGATGAATTGTTTTCCATTATCACATACAATCTCGAAGGGAATCCCAAATCCACATATAATGTGGTCCCAAATAAAGTATATGACTTCCTTTTCTCTAACTTTCTCGAAAGTTCGTGCTTCAACCCACTTAGAGAAATAATCAGTCACAAGAAAATGAATTGAGCCTTACATGGGGCTAATAGGAGAGGGCCAACGATAACCATTCCCCATTTCATGAACGGCCATGGGGATAATACCGAAGGGATTAGTTCTCCGGGTTGATGAATCATTTTCGCATGCCTTTGGCATTTGTTGCATTTTCGAACAAACTCCTTTGCATCCTTCTCCATATCAGTCCAATAGTACCTTGATCTGATTACTTTGTGGACCAATGACTCGACACCAGAATGATTTACGCAAGTGACCTCGTGAACTTCCCGCAGGACGTATTCGGTTCTCCCAGTCCTAGACATATTGCCAACGATCCATCGAACATCCTTCTAAATAGTCTTCGGACAAAGTGAATCGTGCTGCCTTTGTGCGCAGAGCTCTCGACTCCTTTGGATCTGATGGAAGCTTCCCGATTTTAAGGACTCTATGTACTTGTTTGTCCAATCCCAAATCAAACTCTTGGAGTTTATCTCGGTGTGACCTTATTCGATCACCGATCTCATTAGTTTTACGATAGTACCCGAGTTGAGTTCGTCGTCTTCGATTGATGACCCTAAGTTTGCGAGGGCATCGACCTCGTTGTTCTGTTCTCGAGGTACGTAGGTCCATTCCTTGAATCGGTGTAGAGTCACCTATAGTTTATCCAAGTATCTCTGCATTCAGTCTTCGTGGACTTCAAAGGTCCTGTTAACTTCATTTACCACGAGAAGGGAATCACACTTGGCCTCGATGACCTCCGCTCCCAAGCTTTTAGCTAATTCGAGACTTGCAATCATGGCCTCATACTCGGCCTCGTTGTTAGTCAATTTTGTAGTCCTAATAGATTGTCTAACTACATTACCTGTGGGGGGTTTTAGTATAATGCCTAGCCCAGACGCCCCTTTGCATTTGAAGCACCGCCTGTAAAGAGGGTCCAAACTCCCGAAGATGTACCCGATTTAATTAGTAGTTATTTTTCAACCTTGGGTACGAGGGCCGGCGTGAAGTCATCCAAGATTTGAGACTTGATGGAGGTTTGAAGTCGATATTCAATATCTTACCCACTGATTTCTACGGCCCATTTAGCCAATCGACCCCAAAGCTCGGGTTTCTGCAAAATATTTCGAAGTGGATAAGTTGTTACAACACATATTGGATGACACTGAAAATATGGTTTTAGTTTCCAAGGGGCGCTTATTAAAGTAAGTGCAAATTTTTCTAAGTTTGAATATCTGGTTTCAGCCTCACCTAAGGTCCGACTAACATAATAGACATGGAATTGCGTACCTTGTTCTTCTCGGACCAAGACTTAACTTATCGCTATCTCCAACACTGCTAAGTACAAGTAAAGTTGTTCGTCCGCTTTTGGGGTATGAAGCAACAACGGGCTTGATAAATACCGCTTAAGTTCCTCCAAGGCCTGTTGGCGTTTTGGAGTCCATGTAAAGTTATTCTTCTTCCTAAGCAGTGAGAAGAATCGGTGGCTCCTACATGAGGACCTCGAAATGAATCTCCCTAGGGAGGCTATGCGCCCCGTTAGCCTCTGCACGACCTTTACATTATCTACTACCATGATATCATCGATAGCTTTGAGATTACCGGGGTTGATCTCGATCCCCCATTGGACACCATGAAGCCAAGAAATTTTCCCGAGCCAACCCCGAACACACACTTTTCTGCTTTGAGATTCATATTGTACTTCCTCAGTATATTGAAGGTCTCTTGCAAACGCTTTAAATGGTCCTCTACTCGCAGGGAATTTACTAACATGTCATCTATATAAACTTCCATTGATTTTCCTATTTGTTCTTCGAACATTCGGTTTACTAGGCGTTGATAAGTTGCACCAGCATTTTTAGACCGAACGACATTACATTATAGTAGTAGTTGTCGTACTTAGTAATAAATGATGTCTTTTCCTGGCCCTCCGAGTTCATTTATATTTGGTTGTACGCGGAGCAGGCATCGAGAAAACTGAGAATCTCGTGGCAGGTCGTGGCATCGATCATACGATCGATATTAGGTAAAGGAAAAGAATCATTAGGGCATACTTTATTCAAGTCTTTATAATCTACACACATTCTAAGTTTATTTTCCTTATTAGGGACTACCACTACATTTGCTAACCATTCAAGATACCTCACTTCCCGGATTGATCCTATTATGAGAAGTTTAGTTACCTCTTCCTTGATGAATGCATGCTTAACCTGTCACGATCCGAATTTCCCACCGTCGGGACCGTGATGGCGTCTAACTTTGAACCCGCTAGGCAAGCCAACGTTAATGTTTATTTACCTTATTTTATTTATTGTAAACAGATAATAGGTGATGTAAAAATCAGCGAAAATAAAAGTGCGAGAGAAAAAAAAGTCTACAACTAAATTAAAAGCTATTATGAAAATCATAATACTAAACCTAGAATTTGGTGTCACAACTTCATGGACTGCCTATGAATAATACATATAAAGGTCTGAACAAAATAAATACATCTGTCTCAAATAAAGAAGAACAGAGTGGAAATAAAGTAGGAGGGGAAGCCAAGGCGTGCGAACGCATGCAAAACTACCTCAGAATCTCCCAAAAGAACTGAAGGCAGCCTCCTTACTCTAGGGTCCGTAGGGTCCTTTACCGGGATCTGCACAAAAGTGTAGAGTGTAGCATCAGTACAACCGACCCTATGTACTGAGTAAGTATCGAGCCTAACCTCGGCGAAGTAGTGACGAGGCTAGGACACGATAACTAACTAAACCTGTGCAGTTTAATCATGTACAGAGAAAATAAGAACAACAAGAATTAAGCAGCTAAATACAAGGAAAAGGGAACATACTGAGGTAAGGAAATATCAAATAATAGAAATAAGAAGTAAAGCAACAAATTAGATATCAATTTAAACAACAAAAATAAAAACACATAAACAAGTGCACAACATCACCCTTCGTACTTTTACTCTCATCCTCACCAAATAATAAATAGAATGCACGACATCACCCTTCATGCTTTTACTCTCATCCTCACCAAATAATAAATAGAATTCATGGAATCACCCTTCGTGCTTTTACTCTCATCCTTACAATAAATCAATAGAACGTCACGGCATCACCCTTCGTGCTTTTAATATCATAGTATGGCACGACATCACCCTTCGTTCTTTTACTCTCATCCTCACCAAATCATAAATAGAATGCATGGCATCACCCTTCATGCTTTTACTCTCATCTTCACCAAATATTAAATAGAATGCACGGCATCACCTTTCGTGCTTTACACTCTTCCTCACCCAAGCAAATCAATAACAACAATCCGGCAAGGAAATCAACAATACAAACAACAATAATAAAGCCATAACGTCCCGGCAAGGGAGTCAACCGTAGAACCAATGTCATCCCGGCAAGGGAAAACAGTTATAACCAATCTCACCTAGTTACTCAATTTCACGTAGTAATTCTCAACTCGATCCAATACTTAACAAGGATCAATGTCAAAGAAACACCACCAACATAGAAAATTGTCAAATTAAACTCAAGTAATGCTTAATGAAAAATCACATAAATCACAGTATTCGACTCACGGCATGCTTGACACCAACGTATAGATACTCGTCACCACACCTATACGTTGCACATTATACTAACACGTAGCAAATAAGACACAATACCTATTCCCTCAAGCTAAGGTAGGCCAAACACTTACCTCGATTTCCACGAACAAACTCAAGCCTCAATTACCGCTTTCCCATTAGAATTCTCCTCCAATTCGATTGTATCTAGACATAATTAGCTTAACAATATCAATAAACGCTAGATAATTCAACCCCAATGCTTAATTATGAGTTTTCTATTATTCTTCCCAAAAAGTCAAAAATCGACCCGGACTCGCTTGGTCAAAACACGAGGTTCGGACCAAAACCCGATCACCCAGACACCCACGAGCCTGAATATATAATTAGTTTCGCAATCCAACCCCTAATCGAGGTCTAAATTCTCTAATTTGTAAAATCCCTAATTCTCCTAAAATCCCTAATTTTCTACCCTTTAAGAACAAGATTTAGGCCTAAAAATATAGTGGGTGTTGATGGAAATTTAAGGAAATGAGGTTAAGAACACAAACCTATGATTTTGTGATGAAATCCCTCTTCAAAAATCTCCCAAGGTCGGATTCTATGGAAAGAGATATGAAATTATGGCCTATTCCCGTTTTTGTTACTGTTTTAAACCCCAAGACAAACCCTCTAGGCGATCGCGAGAGGTCTGGTGCGTTCGCATAGCACTGGCCCTATTTGCCTTCGCGTTCGCATTCCTTTGGCCGCGTTCGCATAGGGGTTTTCCCCAAATTCCCTGACCAGCCCTCCTAAAGCTATGCGTTCGCTTGTAGACCTACGCATTCGCATAGAGTATTAGCTCCCCTCCCCCAGTTCCCCTCCTAAAACTGTGGGTTCACGAGCCACTGGCCGCGTTTTCATCGTACAAACCCAGCCCCAACCCCAATTACTCTTCCCGTTCGCGTGGATTACCACGTGTTCGCCTAGTACAAATGACTTGACACCAGAAAACAACTACTTTACCAGATTTTCTAAGTCCAAAAACACTCCAACTCCTATCCGAATCTCACCCGAGCCCTCGAGGCTCCAAACCAAACATTCATACAACCCCAAAAATATCCTACGGACTTACTCGTGCGATCAAATCGCTAAAATAGCATCTTAAACAACGAATTTAGCATCAAAATCAAAGAAAATCTCAAGAACTTTCAAAATTTCAATTCTTACAACTATGGGTCCTAATCACGTCATATGACCTTCGTTTCTTACCAAATTTTACAGGAATCACTCAAATA
This sequence comes from Nicotiana paniculata, assembly GCA_005239505.1. Taxonomy (NCBI): domain Eukaryota; kingdom Viridiplantae; phylum Streptophyta; class Magnoliopsida; order Solanales; family Solanaceae; genus Nicotiana; species Nicotiana paniculata. Next base: position 53,000 of record ML344386.1, on the reverse strand, counting down.
CTATATTAAACCTGTACCGGGCTCCGGAACCAAAATACGGCCCCGATACCATCAACTTTAAATATAATCAAATTTCCAAAATCTTTTATAATTTTAGTAAAATAATTTCTTTCAAAAATTCATTTCTCGGGCTTGGGACCTCGGAATTCAATTCCGGGCATACGCCCAAGTCCTATATATTCCTACGGACCCTCCAAAACCGTCAAATCACGGGTCCGGATCCGTTTATCCAAAATATTGACCGAAGTCAACTTAAATTCAATTTTAAAGGCAATATTAGGATTTTTCTTAGTTTTTCATATAAAATCTTTCTGGATATACGCCCGAACTGTGCATACAAAATGAGGTGAGATAAAAAGAGATTTTGAAGGCCTCAGAACACAGTATTGACTTATAAAATGAGAGATGAATTTTTGGGTCATCACATTCTCCACCTCTAAAACAAACGTTCGTGCTCAAATGGACATAGAAAAGTACCTGAATCGGGGAAAAGGTGGGGATACCGGCTCCGCTTATCGACTCGGACTCCCAAGTAGCAGCCTCTGCAGGCTGACCTCTCCACTGAACACGAAGCAAAGGATAACTCTTCGATCTCAATTGACAAACCTGCCGGTCTAATATGGCTACCGGCTCCTCCGCATAGGTCAAATCCTTGTCCAACTAGACACTGCTGAAGTCTAACACATGGGCTGGATCGCCATGATACTTCTGAAGCATGGACACATGAAACACTGGATGCACAACTGATAAATTCGGTGGCAACGCATGTTTGTAAGACAGCTTTCCCACTCTATCAAGGATCTCAAAAGGACCGATGTACCTAGGGCTTAGCTTGCCTTCTTCCCAATTCTCATCACGCCCTTCATGGGCAACACCCGAAGCAACACCCACTCTCCGACCATGAATGCCATATCACGAACTCTGTGGTAGGCATAACTCTTCTACCTGGATTGAGCTGTACGAAGTCTATCCTGAATGATCTTAACCTTATCCAAGGCATCCTGCACTAAGTCTGTACCCAACAATCGAGCCTCTCCCGACTCAAACCACCGAACCTACAACCGACACCGCCTACCATATAATGCCTCATAGGGAGCCATCTGGATGCTCGACTGATAGGTGTTGTTGTAGGCAAACTCGGCTAATGGAAAGAACTGATCCCAAGAACCTCCAAAGTCAATGACACAGGCTTGAAGCATATCCTCCAAAATCTGAATAGTACGCTCAGACTATCCGTCCGTTTGAGGATGAAATGTTGTGCTCAACTCAACCCTCGTGCCCAACTCACACTGAGCTGCCCTCCAGAAATGAGAGGTAAACTGTGTACCTCGGTCAGAAATAATAGACACGGGCACACCATGAAGACGAACAATCTCCCTAATGTAGATCTCTGTCAATCTCTCCGGAGAATATGAAACTACCACAAGAATGAAATGAGGTGAGTTGGTCAGCTTATCCACTATAACCCATACTGCATCAAACTTCCTCTAAGTCCGTGGGATTCCAACAACGAAATCCATGGTGATACGCTCCCACTTCCACTCAGGAATCTCAATCTGCTGAAGCAATCCACCAAGCCTCTGATGCTCGTACTTTACCTGCTGACAGTTCAAGCACCGAGCTACATATGCCACAATATCCTTCTTCATCCTCCTCCACCAATAATGCTACCACAAATCCTGATACATCTTTGTGGCGCCCGGATGAATGGAGTACCGGGAACTATGAGCCTCCTCTAATATCAACTCATGAAGTCCATCCATATCGGGCAAACAAATACGATCCTGCATCCGTAGAACTCCATCATCACCAACTGTAACCTTCTTGGCACCACCATGCCCCTAAGGACACACAAATGAGGATCATCATACTGCCGATCTCGAATACGATCAAATAATGAAGAACGAGCAATTGTATAAGCTAGAACACGAACGGGCTCGGAAACATCCAATATCATGAACCGATTGGCTAAAGCTTGAACATCTAAAGCAATCAGTCTCTCTCCGATCGGAATATAAGCAAGGCTACCCATACTGGCTGACTTCGTACTCAAAGCATCAGCTACCACATTGGCCTTCCCGGGATGATATAAGATGGTGATGTCATAGTTTTTCAACAGCTCTAACCATCTCCTTTTCCTCAAATTCAACTCCTTCTTCTTGAACAAATATTGAAAACTCTTATAATCTGTGAACACCTCACATGACATGCCATACAGATAATGCCTCCAAATCTTCAGCGCGTGGCCAATGACGGCTAACTCCAAACCATGAACTGGATAACTCTTCTCGTGCATCTTCAATTGACGGGAAGCATATGCAATAACCTTGCCATCCTGCATCAACATTGCACCAAGTCTAACCCGAGATGCATCACAATACACAATATATAGCCCTGAACCTGTGGACAAAACAAACATCGGTGCCGTAGTCAAAGCTGTCTTGAGCTTCTGGAAGCTCGCCCCACACTCCTCTGACCACCTGAACTAGGCACCCTTTTGAGTCAACCTGGTCATCGGGGCTATAATAGACGAAAACCTCTCCACAAACCGACGTTAATAGCCTGCCAAACCCAAGAAACTCCGTATCTCTATAGCTGATGTGGGTCTAGACCAATCCTTGACCACTGAAATCTTCTTAAGATCCACCTGAATACCCTCCGCTGCTACAACATGACCCAGGAATGCAACTGAACTCAACCAAAACTCACATTTCGAAAACTTAGCATATAACCGACTGTCCTTCAGAGTCTGGAGAACGACACGAAGGTGCTCCTCATGCTCCTCCCGCATGCGTGAATAAATCAGAATATCATCAATGAAGACAATCACGAGGGAATCCAAATAAGTCCTGAACACTCGGTTCATCAAGTCCATGAAAGCTGCTGGGGCATTTGTCAACCCGAAGGACATCACTAAGAACTCATAATGCCCGTACTGAGTGCGAAAAGATGTCTTAGGGACATCGGATGCCCTAATCTTAAACTGATGGTAACCAAATCTCAAATCAATCTTCGAAAATACGTTGGAACCCTGAAGATGATCAAACAAATCATCAATACTCGGCAACAGATACTTATTCTTGATGGTAACCTTGTTCAACTGCCGATAATCTATGCACATCCTCTTCTTCTTAACAAACAACACCGGCACACCCCAAGGCAAGACACTAGGACTAATAAAGCCTTTATCAAGCAAGTCCTGCAACTGTTCTTTCAACTCATTCAACTCTGGCGGGGCCATATGATATGGCGGAGTAGAAATGGGCTGAGTGCCCGGAGCGAAATGGGCACAGACTCCATAGAAGGAACCTCGACACTAGAATCACGAACATAGGCCAAATAGGTCAAACACCTCTTCTCGACCACGCACCGAGCCTTCATATGTGAGATAACCCTGCTAGAAGAATGACCAGGAGTCCCTTTCCACTACAGTCGAGGCAACCCCGACAATGCTAAGGTCACGGTCTTGGCATGACAGTCCAGGATGGCATGATAAGGCAACAACTAATCCATCCCCAAAATAACATCAAAATCTACCATTTCAAGGAGTAGGAGATCTACACTGGTCTCAAGAATACTAATAACCACTACACATGAACGGTAGACACGATATACCACAATAGAATCACCCACCGGTGTAGACACATATACAGGAGTACTCAGAGAATCACGAGGCATAACGAAATAAAGAGCAAAGTAAGATGATACATAGTAATATATGGACCCTGGATCAAATAAAACCGAAGCATTCCTGCTGCAAACTGAAACCATACCTGTGATAACTGCATCGGAGGCCTCAGCCTCAGGTCTGGCTGGAATAGCATAACATCGGGGCTGAGCCCCAGCAATCTGAACTACATCCCTGGGACGGCCTCCTACTGGCTGACCTCTACCTTTAGAAGCCTGGCCTCCACCTCTAACTGCCTGACCTCCACCTCTAACACATCGACCCCCACCTCTGGCTGGCTGAACGGGTGGTGGAACACCTGGTACGGGAACCATGGCACAAAAACCATGGTGCTGAGAACTGCTCGAGGCTTGAGGGAAAAATCTAGAAAGGTGCCCCGGACCACCAAAATTATAACAAGATCTCGACTGCTGAGACTGCTGGCCCTAAAACTGACCCTGACGACCTGAGTAACCACCCTGGAAACTCCGGTGCGGCGGTGCACTAATAAGAGCTGGTGGTGAACTGATAAGAGCTGGTGTTGCACTATAGGGCAACTGATTAGAATACTGCATGTGGGAACCACGTCCACCTGGAAAACTACGAGAAATCTGAAGTGCTGATTGAAACGGCCTAGGAGGATGGCCCCTACCAAAAGAGTCCTTGCCTCCAGATGAGACATCACTGAACCGGCCAAAATGACGGGGCCTCTTGTCAGACCCCTGACCACTCCCTTGTGATAGAACCATCTCGACTCGTCTGGCCACATTGGCTGCATCTTGAAAGGAAATGTCACTCCCTGCCTCTCTAGCCATCTGCAATCTGATCGGCTGAGCTAGTCCCTCAATAAACCTCCTCACCCCTCTCGGTCGGTGGGAAGTATCATAATAGGATTACAGACCAAGGTAATGAATCGGGTCTCATACTGAGTGACGGTCATAGAACTCTGTTGGAGACGCTCAAACTGTCTCCTATAATCCTCTCTCTGAGTGATAGGGAGAAACTTCTCTAAAAACAAATCGGAGAACTGGGCCCAAGTCAAAGGCGGTGATCTTGATGGTCTAGCCAAACAATAATCTCTCCACCAAGTCTTGGCGAGACCTGACAGACGGAAAGTAGCAAAGTCAACCCCATTATTATCCACTATCCCCATGTTCCATAGAACCTCGTGGCAGCTATCCAAATAGTCTTGGGGATCCTCTGAAGATGCATTGTTATAAGTAGTAGTAAAAATCTTGGTGAACCGGTCCAACCTCTACAAAGCATCCGCAGACATAGCTGCTCTTTCACCGGTCTGAGCCACAATACCCGGCTGAACTACCCCAGCTGTCTGAGGTGCTGGAGTCTGGAACTGAGAAGCCAACTGCTCCGGAGTGCGAGTAACGAGAGTCTAGGCTCCTCCCCCAGCCTGAGAGATGGCTGGTGATGTAGGAAGTAAACCTGCTTGAGCGACACTCTCCATCAGTCCCACTAGACGGACCAGAGCATCCTGGAGTACCGGGGTGGCAATGAACCCCTTGGGAACCTGAGCTGGTCAGACCAGGACTTTCTGGGCACGAACCTCGTCAACAAACTCTACCTGAGGCTCCGCCACAGGAGATGCTGCTCTGGGCTGAGCTGTGCCCCTGCCTCGGCTTCTAGCATGGCCTCGTCCTCATCCTCGGCCCCTCGTAGGAGTTGCAACTGGAGACTCGGGATGCTGATCAGTGGGTAAAGAAGCACGTGTTCTCGCCATCTGCGAGAGAATAAAGTAGAAATTAATTAGTTCTGAGAAATCAAATTGCATGACAGAGAAGAATAGATATGAAGTCATTCCTAAACTCTGTAGCCTCTGGGGATAAGCACAGACGTCTCCGTACCGATCCAGCAGACTCTCCTAGGCTTGTCCGTGATTTGTGAGACCTAAGCAACCTAGTGCTCTGATACCAACTTGTCACGACCCGAATTTCCCACCGTCGGGATCGTGACGGCGCCTAACTTTGAACCCGCTAGGCAAGACAACGTTAATGTTTATTTACCTTATTCATTTATTTTTAACAGATAACAGGTGATGTACAAATGAGCAGAAATAAATGTGCGAGAGAAAATAAAGTCTCGACTAAACTAAAAGCCATTACGAAAATCATAATACTAAACCTAGAATTTGGTGTCACAACTTCACGGACTGTCTATAAATACTACATATAAAGGTCTAAACAAAATAAATACATATGTATCAAAATAAAGAAGAACAAAGTGGAAATAAGGTAGGAGGGGACGCCAAGGCCTGCGAACGCCTGCAGGACTACCTCAGAATATCTCAAAAGAACAGAAGGAAACTTCCTTACTCTAGGGTCCGTAGGGTCCTGTACCGGGATCTACAAAAAGTGCAGAGTGTAGCATCAGTACAATCGACCCCATGTACTGAGTAAGTGTCGAGCCTAGCCTCGGTGAAGTAGTGACGAGCCTAGGACACGACAACCAACTAAACCTGTGCAGTTTAATCATATATGAAGAGAATAATAATAGCAAGAATTAAGTAGCTAAATACAAGGAAAGGGGAACATACTGAGGGGAGGAAATATCAAATAATAGAAATAAGAAGTAAAGCAATAAACTAGATATAAATTTAAACAACAGAAATAACAACACAAGAAAAGGGCACTGCATCACCCTTCGTTCTTGTACTCTAATCCTCACCAAATAATAAATAGAATGCATGACATCACCCTTCGTGCTTTTACTCTCATCCTCACCAAATAATAAATAGAACGCACGACATCACCCTTGGTGCTTTTACTCTCATCCTCACCAAATAACAAATAGAATACACGGAATCACCCTTCGTGCTTTTACTCTCATATTCACCAAATAATAAATAGAATGCACGAAATCACCCTTCGTGCTTTACACTCTTCCTCACCCAAAGAAATCAATAACAAAAATCCGGAAAGGAAATCAACAATACAAACAACAATAACAAATCCATAACGTCCCGGCAAGGGAGTCAACAGTAGAATCATTATCATCCCGGAAAGGGAAATCATCTATAACCAATCTCAGCTAGTTACTCAATTTCACGTATTAATTCTCAACTCGAGCCAATACTCAACAATGATCAATATCAAAGAAACACCACCAACATAGAAAATTTTCAAACTAAACTCAAGTAATGCTTAATGAAAAATCACATAAATCACAGTATTCGACTCACGGCATGCTTGAGACCAACGTATAGATACTTATCACCACACCTATACGTTGCACATCATACTAACACGTAGTAAATAAGACACAATACCTATTCCCTCAAGCTAAGGTAGGCCAAACAATAACCTCGAATTCCATGACCAGACTCAAGCCTCAATTTCCGTTTTTCTTTTAGAATTCGCCTCCAATTCAATTGTATCTAGACATAATTAGCTTAACAATATCAATAAACGCTAGATAATTCAACCCCAATGCTTAATTATGAGTTTTCTATCATTCTTCCCAAGAAGTAAAAAATCGACCCCGGGCCCTCTTGGTCAAAACACAAGGTTTGGACCAAAACCCGATCACCCATACACCCACGAGCCCGAATATATAATTAGTTTTGGAATCCGACCCGAAATTGACGTCTAAATTCCCAAATTTGTAAAATCCCTAATTTTCTACCCTTCAAGAACAATATTTAGGCCTAAAACTCTAGTGGATGTTGATGCAAATTGAAGGAAATGAGGTTAAGAACACAAACCTATAATTTGGTGATGAAATCCCTCTTCAAAAATCGCCCAAGGACGGATTCTATGGAAAGAGATATGAAATTATTGCCTATTCCCGTTTTTGTTACTGTTTTAAAGCCCTGGACAGACCCTCTACGCGATCACGAGAGGTATGATGCGTTCGCATAGTACTGGCCCTATTAGCCTTCGCGTTCGCGTGCCTTTGGGCGTGTTCACATAGGGTTTTTCCCCAAATTCCCTGACCAACCCTCCTAAAGTTATGCGTTCGCGTGTAGACCTACGCGTTCGCATAAGGTATTAGATCCCCTCCCTAGTTCCCCTCCTAAAGTTATGCGTTCACGAGCCACTGGCCGCGTTCACATAGTACAAACCCAGCCCCAGCCCCAATTAATCTTCGGATTCGCGTGGATTACCACGCATTGCACCAGAAAACAGCTACTTTACCAGATTTTCTAAGTCCAAAAAAACTCCGACGCCTATCCGAATCTCACCTGAGCCCTCGAGGATCTAAACCAAACATGAACACAACCCCAAAAATATCCTACGAAATTATTCGCATGATCAAATCGCAAAAATAACATCTTAAACAATGAATTTAGCATCAAAATCAAAGAAAATCTCAAGAACTTTCAAAATTCAATTCTTACTACTACGGGTCCGAATCACGTCATATGACTTCCGTTTCTTACCAAATTTTACAAGCATCACTCAAATACTATATTAAACCTCTACCGTGCTCCGGAACCAAAATACGGCCCTGATACCATATTTCAAATATAATAATATTTCCAAAAACTCTTATAATTTCAGTAAAACAATTTCTTTCAAAAATTCATTTCTCGGGTTTGGGACCTTGGAAATCAATTCCGGGCATACGCCCAAGTCCAATATTTTTATACGGACCCTCCGGGACCGTCAAATCATGGGTCCAGGTCCATTTACCCAAAATGTTGACAGAAGTTAACTTAAATTCAATTTTAAAGGCAAAATTAGGATTTTTCTGAGTTTTTCATATAAAAGCTTTTCAGATATATGCCCGAACTATGCAAGCAAAGCGATGTGATATAAAAGGAGGTTATTAAGGCCTCAGAACACATTTTTGACTTATAAAATGAGAGATGACTTTTTGGGTGATCACATAACCTCAGACTGTAGCCTTTTTTTTTTTGCTTCACTAGATGAAAACCTCGGGTCCATTCTTAATTTATGGATAGTGATTTTGGGTGGGATCCCTCTCATATCGATATGGGACCAAACAAAGCAATCCATGTTAGCTAAAAGGAATTGAATAAGTTTTTTCCTAAGCTCAGGGGCTAACCCTGTGCCCAAGTATACCTTTCGTTCGGGCAGATACTCGATCAATATGACTTATTCTAGCTCCTCAATCGTTGAATTGGTGGTTTCAAGGTCATCGGGGATTATGAACGATCGATGGATCCAATAGTCGTCATCCTCGTCGATCCCTTGCTTCTCCGATTGTGGTCAAGGCCGGTGTTTGTGGTTGCTATTTAATCTCCTGTTTTCCTTCGAATCTGATCCCTTTGCTGATGAGAGTGCATATATCGATATTACTTTGTCGAATGAGAACATCTTCTTGGCGGCAAGCTGTTCCCCGTATAACATTTTTATTCCCTCCAGTGTTGGGAACTTCAGAACCCGGTAAAGGGTCGAGGGTACTGCCCTCATGTTAGGTATACATGGTCTTCAGAACAGGGCGTTGTACCTCATGTCACCCTCAATCACATGGAAATTTGTTTCGTGGATGGTACCGGCCATGTTCACTGGCAAAGTAATTTCACCTTTGGTGGTTTCGCATACCATGTTGAAGCCCGTTAAGTACTCGGGCTGCGGGCATAAATTGATCATGTAGGCTGAGCTGTTCTACGACCCTCGGCTGAATAATGTTGGCCGAGCTACCTAGATCAATAAAAACACATTTAACTTGAGTTTTATTCATAAGAACAGATATTATGAGGTTGTAAGATCCCCTCTTCATCCTCGTTGTTGAAAGACAAGGTCCCTCCCGATACATAGTCTCGAGTCTTCTTTTCCCTCGTGATCGACACCTTGGTGTGCTTAAACAAGGACCCCTGAAGAATATTGACCCCTCCAACTATCATGTGTATTACGTGATGCGTCTCCTCTCGCTAATTCTGTCTATTTGAATCTCTATTCTTGAAGTGGTTCTTAGCCTGATCACTTAAGAATTCTCGAAGATACCCTTCATTGAATAAACATGTTACCTCCTCCCTCAATTTTCTACAATCTTCTACTCTATGACCAGGGGTTCCATGATACTTGCACATTTGATTAGGATTTCTCTGGGCCAGATCTATCTGCAGAGTTCGAGTCCATCTGATGTTCTTGATGTGCCCGATGGCTGATACAATAGCTGATGCATCAATGTTGAAGTTGTATTTTGGTAGTTGTGTTGATTCTTTGGGCTCGATATTCCTGTCAAAACCACTCTCCGATCTCCATTGTATGGATAATATCGATCTCTGTTTGACCATGGTTCCCGATCAATATCCCTTTTAACTCTGTCGACGGGCCTGATTGGATAAATGGACCCAGAAGGAGTCCCCAACTGCTCGTCCTCGACCCTAATCTTTGACTGGTACAGATTATGCACATCGGCCTAGGTGACAACTGGATATTCGATCATGTTCTACTTTAACTGCTTTGAGGCCACCGATCTTCGTATGTTTAGCCCTTGAGTGAAAGCCTTAACGGCCAAATCATCGGTGATCGAGGTATCTATAAGTTCTATTTGGAACTGAGATACGAACTCCCTGAGCATCTTGTTGTCTTTCTGCTTCGCTTTGAAGAGGTTCGACTTCCTAGTCTCGACCTTTATGGCTCCGGCGTGTGCTTTAATGAAGAAATTTACGAGTATGGGGAAAGAATCAATGGAGTTGGGTGGAAAATTATGGTACCATATCATTTCCCCCTTTGATAAGGTCTCTCCAAATTTCTTTATCAGTACGGACTCGATCTTATCGTCCTCTAGATTGTTTCCCTTATTGCGCATGTGTAAGAAGTGACATGCTTGTTGGGGTCTGTAGTTCCATTATACTTGGGGATTTCTAGCATGAGGAATTTCTTTGGAATTGGTTTAGGAGTTGCGCTCGGGGGGGAGGGCTTTTGCACGAACTTCTTTGAATCCAAACCATTCAAAATCGGAGGTGCCCCCAAAATTTGATCAACTATGGAATTATATGTTTCTAATTTCCAGTCATTTGCTTCGATGTTCTTCTCCCCCTATTCAATTTGCTTAGTCAGCTCCTCAAGCATTTTAATGATAGCGGGGTCGGTCCCTGATTCATTCACGTTTGACCTTGTCGGTATTGGTTCGGCCCTGTGAACAACATCCTACGTTTGCTCGGGCGCGACCCTACTCAGTGGATGGTTTTGATTTCGGATTTGTGCTATTGCAGCTTGTTGAGCATGCAACATTTCAAATATTATTCGAAGGCTGATACCGCCTACTTTGTGGCCCTGCACGATCTGACCGGTTGATCGAACGTCTCTACAGACGCTATTTTTGGGGTAGAGGTCTAGATTTGCATTAATGCAACATGGGAACTGACATCGATGGGGTCTGCAACTGGTACTCCCTCTAGGTCAACTGGAGGTACTTCGTTCCCTTGGGAGGCTATGTTGTATTTTTCGCCCTGAAAACTGAGGCCATTGTCGATGTGTGTGGGTGAAGCTTGAGAGTTCGACATGCTGATCCTGGAATAAAAACGCTTACTAGAACAAGTGTAAAGAAGTGTGTGTTACGAAAATTAGTACCATGCAATCACTATTATCCTTAGACCCACGGGGGCGCCAAACTATTTTCCCTTAAAATCGATTAACAATTAAATTTATAAGTGGTTTTAAGCATATGTTATTTCACTTGGCACAAACTGAGAAATATGAAAATTGATACTATAAATTAACTAGTAAAATAAAGCAAACCAATGTAATATGCAGCTAAAAGCATAAACTTAACATCAAAGTAAGAATGCTTAAGAGAGAAAATATTATATATTGCTTTGTTATGCGTGAATGTGGCGCTTACAAAATGATTAGAACCTCCTTTATATAGCAGATGGGTTCTACTTATGGTACAATTCTAAATATAGTAAGAAATCCCATGATTGGATAATTATCCGGCTTCGACTTAATACGTGCCAAGATTCTCGCCGAGACCCTCGCTCAATCTCGGATATTCCGGCTTACCGTTTCTCAACCAGGTAAACCCCCTCCGACCTCCGTTCCAATCGGTCTCGATCTTGATCGCTCTTCACCCTTGTCCGACCCTCGAATTAGGGGTTCATTATCCCAACTTCATATTGAGGCTCGATACAATATGGGGTCTGTCACGACCCAAATCTATGGGCCACGACAGGCATCCGGTACCTTACTCAACCAAGTACCAACGTAATGTATCTTTTCGTATCATACTATTATAGGTAAATAAGATGGAAAGGATGCCCTGAGATAACTATAATAAAACATTAGGTAATACTCGACATAGGACGACCTAACATGTAATACAAACTTATACATATGACATACGAGCCTATAAGACCAAAATATCACTCATACACTGAACGTAGGCCGACAAGGCCATAAAATCTTTCACGTACATGACATATGTCTACAAGACTCTAAGAGTAGATAAATACCATAAAGGTCGGGACAGGGACCCGCCATACAAATCAATACATGTCCAAATCATACAAACCAAATAAGAAACTCCAGAGCAAATGGAGCGTACCAACACCTTCCGCAAAGCTGATAGCTTACTTGGAGGACTCTCAACCGATCTATCGGGACCTGGGGGCATGAAACGCTGTGTCCCCAAGAAAAAGGGACGTCAGTACAAATAATATACCGAGTATGTAAGGAATGAAAATCATTTAATAAAAGACATGAGAGAAACATGGAGTAAAAGACTCAACGTGTATGTTTGAATGGCTCTTTGAATTATTTCATATTTATAATGTCATGCATAGGCGCATAAATGTCGTACCATGCATAGGTATATGCGTACATAACGTCACCAAGCCTCTGAGGTCATACCATCGTATCATCTCGGCCAATATGGACAAATCATCAAAGTATACTAGCTGATCAGGTGGTGGTGCGTATATAACGCCATAACCTTTTCCAATATCCCATTTACGTATAATATATGCGTATATAATGCCATCTGGTCTTGGGTCAATGTACATGTATAAATAAATGAAATGCATAAGAAGTACATCAATAAGATTTCTCGGAATGTCATAAGATCGTTACACCTTTGATTAATATTATGAAATAGACTTTATCAACTTACGCATTTTCTGAGACCCATAAACATATGATAGAATAATATGACATGCTCGGAATCAAGAACATAGGCATCTTTAGCATTACTATGGATAGAGTCATTTATGAAAGTTGTGAATTTGCTCGTTTCATTTGTATCGTATGAATCATGCCAAAAGTAAAGAAGGTATAGCCTTAACATAACTGAGCCGGTTCTCTTGAAAATCCCTCTAACACACAACAATCGCGACAAAACACATATCAGAGTAGGGAAAAGTCCGTATGATATTCTTGAGAAAGATTACACCGTACACCCTTAGAATCGCAAATTCTCACGTTGCTACAATATAAAGTAGTCACGTATGAGTTTGCTGAAGAAGATCCATTATTTGAAGATTAGATATAAGCACCTCTCTTTGAATTATAGAGGTCTTTTATCTTAGTGGGTGGGGGCCCCACTTAGGAGATGACTTGGCCACCAAAATTCCTCTAATTTTTCCACCTTGTTACATGAGTTAAGAATCATTATTTGGGCTTTGATAAGGACTTCTTGGGCTGCCATGTTACGAGGCTTATCAAGATTATCCAAGTATTTTTTATTACTTTGTTAGTCACCCACTAAAATCACTAATTACTCAATTATCCACATAGAAATTACCTCAAATTACTTAAAATCCTAAACACTTTTAACATACTTTATACACCTTACTATCATGGTCATGTGGTACCTTGTATGGCACGAGTCTATAAATACGGGGTATTATAGCTTGGACCGTATTTTATCTCAAACTGACGGCATTCAATGATACTCATTTTCTTTGATTCGTTTACCCTCTCACCTTCAAGAATTACTTATCACTTGTTTGAAATATCATAATACTTATAATCTCAAAATAATCTCATTCCCGAACTTATGTCGATTAACATACGACGAAACTTTAACGTACGAAAATGCGAGATGTAACATCTCATTTTTGAGCTTTCATCAATTTACTTATGGCGTACTTCCACTTATGAAAACATGGGGTGTACCATCGTTCCCTCCTTTGGAAGAGTCGTCCTCAAATGTTGAATGATGCACTTATCATTATCATAACCTATAGCTCTTACGAATACTTTATTACTCTCCTTACAGTCTAGGCATCTATTTTGTGAATAAATCCAAAGGCCAGAGAATTCCTACCTTCAGGCCTCTTTCTCATACCACGGCTTGTTGTCAGAATTTTTCTAATTCTCGTAACTATTGCTACCTTCTATCATGCATTCTGTACGACTTTGCCCTTGTATGTGCGCCTATGTGATTCTTCTCTATTTTTTCCTCCAGCTTTTAGAAAATCTCTAGGCTTCACTTTGTGAACATATACAAAACTTGACAAGGTGTCCCTCTAGGCATCTAAAGGTGTATTGAATTTATTTGTTTGGTACTTTGTCGAACTTATGACTATTTCTATATCTTGTTTCATAGACCAGGTTATCCATCCGTATGACTTTACTGCATCTAGGTAGGTCATACTATACCATAACTCTTACTTTGGTTTTTACTATTATCGAGTTTTGCTACCTAATTCACGGTTACTCTCTCACTACTTATCATATATGTGTAAATCTAAGTCTTTCAATTCCTCATTATTACTGTTCATCTAAAGAATGGAATCCTTACCTCCTCTCATACGTTGGAACTTTATCCATTGATGTGTGGCTAGAATTCATGGTTTAACACGTTATATGCCTTACATTTTATGCGCGTTAATGATAAAAATACACTTTTTATGTGCATTATGGAGTCTATTTCATGTGTAGGTGAATTGGAGATGGAAGCCGAGCTAAATGGATGCAAATACGTCAAAAATATGCTCAAGATTCGAAAAGGAGCAACCCGAGCTATAGTGGGGCGTTTTGGCCTTAAAGTCAGGCCTAGCCTGGCTATAGTGGGGCGTTAGACCCATAAATCCAGGCCTAGCCTGACTATAATGGGGCATTTGGGGCTTAACGCCTGGGTCCCAGGTTCGGTCAATTTCGAGTTTTGAAGGTTTTAAGTGTTTCCCAGTTTGAATAGAAGTCTCCTACATGTTTAGGGTTTATCCAAAACATATAAATAGACCCAAAAACACAACTTGAAGGGGAAGCCATTGAAGTGAAGAAAAACTTGTGGATTACTACTCAGTAAAGCAAACATTGATTTTTATAGCTTTTATTTATTATTTTGTAGTTCAATTATGCAAGTTATTTTAGAATTGATTCTTATGAATATGAGTAGCTAATTTTCTTAATCTAGGGTTTTGGTGGAACCCGTTGGGGGATAAACTTATTGTGATATTAATATAGTTTTGATTGGTTGATTAATCTCTATTTGTTCAACTACGTTCTTGTTGTAGTTGATTGAAGGGCCCTCAATTAGCTGTTCCTATTTATTATGTATCTACTTGAGAGAGAGTGCATATTTAGGTAGTTGTTTGAACAACATCACTCCCGGAGTATAGATGAAAGTCATAACCGAGGGTTTAGAAGTTGTATTAGAAATAACGATACTTCGGGTGAAATTTAAAGTGAACTGTAATGCAATCTAGCTAGCGTAACTTGAGAGAGTGCGTCTAGTAAATTATCATAATTACTTGAGAGAGATTTATGGTAGATAGAGTGTTCATGATTGATAGAGACAACTAATCAAACTATAAGAAGTATCCGAGAAGGAAGTTCACCAACGGGGGAAACCATAACCTTAGACCTTTATCATAATTGTTTACAACACATTGTTAGTAATTGTTAGTTATTATTATTGTCAGTAGAATTAGTAAAACATCACCAATTTATATTAAAAAGTCTTGAGAGAATTGATTGAGTAAAAGTTGCGTATTCTAAAGACTTGATTGATACATCAATTCCCTGTGGGATCAACTCTGGGCATAATACCCCGAATTATATTTGCAACGCCCGTTTAGTCATTTATAAGACATAGTTGAGCGTGATCAAATTTTGGCGCCGTTGCCGAGGAATTGATGGTGTTATCAATTGAGTTAGAAGAAATACAAAATTCTGAAATATAGTCAATTTTCTTCAAATTTTCGTTTATACATTGAAAGTTTAACATTAGCTAACGTGTTGCAGGTGCATGCCTAGAAAATCATCGAGAACTGGTGAAGTAGTCGAAGCCTTATCAGACCCCGAGAAAGTTCTCAAGGCCCTATATCGGACCCACCGGAAAAGCAAATAACAACCATCAATTGAACAAATTGAACCCGACGTGGAAGATCCAAACAACAGGAACAATAATGGGGATGGTGTGGTAGACCCAGTCGCTCAAATAGGGGCATAGGCTCCTTTATATGACTGGGCACAACCCACAACTGAGAATTTGGCCACTGCGATACTGGTCTCTCAGATACAGGCCGAGTCCTTGCAGATAACAAATAATATGCTGCACTTATTGCAGAACAAAGGGCTATTCTCAGAGTCATACATCGAAGACCCCCAGCAGCATTTAAAAAACTTCCTGTCAATTTGAAAAACACAGAGGCAGCCAAACGTCACTCAGGAGGCAATAAAACAGTTGTTGTTTCCATTCTCAGTGTCTGGCGCTGCCCAGACTTGGCTAAACTCACTCCCTATCAATTCCATTACCACATGGGAGGAGTTAGTCAAACAGTTTGTGAACAAGTTTCATCTACCCAACAAGACTGCTCAACAAATTGATGAAATCTTGAGCTTCAGATAGAAACCAGTTGAAACACTGCAAGAGACATGGGAACGATTTAAGGGGATGCTGGTTATCCTTCCACATCGTGGTATTCCAGAGCAAATGTTGGGGCAGCATTTTTATATGGGTTTGGCTGATACTGTTAAAGAAAATGTTGATGCTTCAGATGGTGGAGCATTCTTGAGAAAAACGTAGAGAGAAAGTCAAATCTTGCTTGATAAAATGGTACAGAATTCAGGTTGGACAACAAGGAATGCACCCATTACTCCTGTAGTTCACTCAGTGCCATTCGATCCATCTAATACTATTGCAGAGAACGTGGCCACCTTGATAACACAGATGGGTATACTTACTAAGAAGGTGGAAGAATCAGGACAAAAGCAGCAGGTACACATCGTAGACACAACCAATGGGGGCTTATGCACATCTTGCATTAGTCAACTACTTGGTAATCACTGGAATGCAGAATGTCATCACCCTCCTTATCCAGAGAATATGAATTATGTGTCGAATAATGGAAGCCAGAGACAAGGGGGGCAGAACTGGGGTCATCAAGTTCAACCATATAGACCACCCCACCAACAACAGAACAGTGGAAATATGGGTGTCAGGGGACAACAAGACAATGCAGCACCGTATCAGAGGCCACAAGGTTATAACCATCAGAACCAACAACAAGCATACTACCCTCCTCAGCATCAACAGGGGGGAAAGCAAGAAGATGGGTTTTCCAGGTTAGAAGCTATGATGCAGCAGGTTATTGGGTCAAATGCCAAAATCAGTGAGAGAGTATATGTACATGATGCAACTATTAAAAATATTGAAGTACAGTTGGGCCAGATATTTATGGCAGTGAACAGTCCTCCTAGAACTTTACCTGCAGATACTCAGGTAAATCCTATGGACCAGGGCCCAAGGCAGCTGATGGCAGTGACTCTCCGCAGTGGCAGAGACTTAAACTTGGAACTGGAGAGAGCTCATGAAAGCAGATAGGCCGAGACACTGGTACCCATGTCGATTGAACTTGATGATTTAACAAACTTGACCAAGGTAACAGTGCAACCTACTGAAGGAGAACCACCCAATGCACAAAGTGAGACTGAAAAAGAAGTGGAGATAGCCTAGAAGCCGGTAGTTGAGGTGGTGGCTGAGAAAGAAAAGTCCCAAATCACTGGGAAAAAAGAGACCGCCAGCTCCATTCCCTCAGAGGGTGGCCAAATACCAAAAGAATGAACAGTACAAAAACTTCTTGGACATGCTAAAGATAATACAGGTAAATATCCCATTTATTGATGCATTGAAGGAAATGCCTGGTTACACTAAAATGATGAAGGACTTGATGTCCAGAAAAGTTAACTTCCAAGATCTGGCTACTGTCACCCTTACTCAGACTTGTAGTGCGGTGGTGACGCGCCCTATTGCTGAACAGTTGTCTGACCCAGGGAGTTTTACAATTCCTTGTACCATTAGCAACTTAGATTTCACCAAAGATCTATGTGACTTGGGGGCCAGCATTAATCTGATGCCACTGACCATATATAAAAGACTGGGGATTGGTAGAGCCAGGCCAACCTCCATGCTGCTACAACTTGCTAATAGGACGGTGAAGAGACCGTCGGGTATTATGGATGATGTATTGGTGCAAGTGGGGAAGTTTGTATTTCCTGCTGATTTTGTGATATTAGACTGCAAAGTGGATGAGGAAATTCCCATAATCTTGGGAAGGCCATTTTTGGCCACAGGCCTCTCTCTTATCGATTGTGAGACTGGTGAAATTAATATTAGGCTCAATGATGAAGAAATCACTTTCAACGTGCAGAAGTCTATGAGGCGACCTAGTGAGTTCGCCAACTGCTCTCTTATTGATGCTGTGAATGTGATCTCAGAAAAAGATGATGCATCCCTGACTGTTGGGGACCCTTTGGATGAATGTTTGATGAATTTAGATGATATGAACGGTGAAGAACTGGCAGATTGGGTGTTAGCACTTGAGGAAAAAGGGGTATGGCCAAAGGCTCTCGAGTTTGAGTCACTATACGTAGAGGAAAGAGAGAACCCGCCGGCCAGGCCATCTATTGAAGAACCACCCAGGTTGGAACTGAAATCGGAGGATGCTGATGTGGTAGAAAAGATACTAGAGTTAACCAAGGACATCGATGATACATACTTTGTTGAATCTAGTTTCATTATTGTTAAGGATGTTGGTACACACTCCAACCATTTTCTCACATTGTGTTGGGATGATATGATG
>ML344386.1:0-32571 GCA_005239505.1 Nicotiana paniculata | reverse complement strand
AATTCTTGGTATAACGTGTTAAGGGATTTGCTTAATAAGTTGTGTACATGAGTGTAGTTTGATTGCTCGAGGACGAGAAAATTTTTAAGTGTGGGGTATTGATGTGTGGCTAGAATTCAGAAAGCAAAAGCAACATTCTGTTCTTAAGACTTTAAATGCAAAGTCTTCAAAATGAAAATGAATTGGAAAGACTTGAATATCCAAAGTCTTGAAAATAATGAAAGGGATTTGTATCCATTTGACACCTAATGAAGGAATGACTCTTAGCCATTTCTTGATAATGTGGCTAGTTGCCACGTGGGGTGGGGGTGGAATATTTAATAATATTTTATCCGAATAATGTCCCGTTATCCGGTAATTAACCAATTACCCGTATAATTAAGAATTAGTTTAAATTACCTGAAAATACCACTCATTTTTAATAAACTTTATACATTATACTACCGTGGTCATATTATTCCTTACATGGTACTAGTTCATAATTATCGGGTATTATCGCTCAACCCGTATTTTATTCCAACTTGTCCACTTTCAACGAAACTCATTTTCTTTAATCCGTGTACCCCTTTATCCTTCATAACACTTATTAATCACTTTTTTCTTTTTCTTTTTTTTTCGATAACATAAATACGTTAACGTCAAAATGATCTCATCCCCGAGTACAGGTTGGTTAACCGAAAAAAAAACTTTTAACGTACGAAATGCGAGATGTGACACCTTCCATGAGGCAATAACTACGAAATAAGCCCTCCATGTGGCAATATCAACTTTGACTCAGGGACTGTCCTAGACAGTCGGCTCACAGCCGTAAGACCTCAGGGCTAGCAACTTCAAACTCATAAGCCCTCCATGAGGTGCCAATATAAGCCCTCCATGAGGCAATATCAAAACTATAAGACCTCAAGCAAGGCATGTACTAACTTGTAAGACCTTAAAAAGGCATAATCCCGACATAAAAGTCAAGGCTATATATCGAACTTTTAAGACCCGTAAAAAGGCATACCCTTGATATAGACGCCAAGGCTATCTCACTCGGGGACTAAAGGCTACGGCCAAATACGATGACCACCGTCATAAGTCTCCGGCAAAACTAAGGCGACTCCGAGACGTCTGCCTATCACCATAAAATCATAGGCCTCCAATTACTTCGAAAAGAACCGGTTAAAGGTCGTACCGACCTAACACGTAAGGGCCCATATCGCCAGCTACACTAAAGATCGTACCGACCTAATGCATAAGAGCCCAAATCGCCAGCTGCATTAAAAGTCGTAGCGACCCAAAGAGCCTCAGGGCCGATTTAAAAACTTAAGGGTCGATGAACTCCAGACGGAAACTGACTTGGAGACTGAGCCCTAAACGGTTAACTAAAGCACCTCAGGGCCAAATGCGTAAGATCTAGAGTCGCCAGCTATACTAAAGGTCATACCGACCTAACGCGTAAGAGCCCAAGTCGCCAGCTGCATTAAAGGTCGAAACCCGACTCAGAGACTGAGCCCTAAATGATTAACTAACGCACATATGGGCTAAATGCATAAGATCCCAAGTCGCCAGGTACATAAAAGGTTGTACCGAACCAATGCATAAGAGCCCACGGGCTAGCCTAAAAAAGCCTCAGGGCCAATTTATAACCTCGAGGGTTTCATTTCGAAATCCAATTCATCGGGCTAATTATCGACAAGAAAAATAGAAATACCACAGAATTATATATATATATATATATATATACACTTACAACGCTCCCGCAGGGGTTTTATACAAAGAACAAGGAAGAAAAATCTAAGTTCACTCACGGGACCAGCTCCTTCGATGGCCCCTTGGACCAGCTCATACAACAGCCTTCAAATATCAGCATCAGC
The DNA here is from genome assembly GCA_005239505.1 of Nicotiana paniculata. Classification (NCBI taxonomy): domain Eukaryota; kingdom Viridiplantae; phylum Streptophyta; class Magnoliopsida; order Solanales; family Solanaceae; genus Nicotiana; species Nicotiana paniculata. The sequence continues at coordinate 30,715 of ML344386.1, read as the reverse complement.
TCAATAAGAAAGGAAAAACTTGGTGTCGATCTCATCCGCCTCGGCTTGCTTTATCTCTTCTGAGAGGTCAAAACCCCTAGCATGAATCTCTTTGAGGGTCTCTCTATGAGACATGCATCGGGCATACTCATTGCCCCTCCTCTCTTTGTCAAAGTCTCCCCTTAGCTCTGCCCGATCATCGACAGCATCTTTCAAATAAACAGCCACCTTCTTATCGGCTCTCGCTTGAACTTCCTCAGCTTCATCCCGGGCGTCCACGACCTAGGCCTTTATATTGAAAAGATCAGTCTTGAGCTTGACAATCCTGCTTGTCTGAATCGAGCTACTTTCTCGAGCATTACAAAGTTGTACCTCAAGGGTAGAGGCCTTGTCCAAGGCATTCCTTTGGGCCACAGCATGAACGTCTATCTGCACATCCAATGCATCGCATTCGTAATTTTCTTGCCCGAATTCGCCCCAAAGGCATTGCAACGCTTCCGTTTTTCTCTGCAGCTGAAGCACCGAAACATTAGTTCTCAAAAACTAGAAACGAAGCATGTACTCCTTCAGGATTAGAGTTACCTGATGCTCGAGATTGCCTTCGTAGTTTCTACTTCGATGCATCTCCGATCGAAGATGTATCAACTCTCTCGTTTTATTATTGCAAAGAAGCTTGAGATATTTCTCCTTGCCCAAAGCTTCCCGCAACTTGGTCTCGCAATGAAGCAACTCGAGCTTGAGCTTATCTAAGGCCTATGAAAAGAAGCTTCAGTTTAAAGGATGGAAATACATAGCTGAAAAACAAAAAAAGTTAGCCAAAACTCACCACGGAGGAGAGCCGCTGAGCCTCCTCAAAATTTGAGTGTGCGTCTACTGGCCTGGTCCTATCGACCCCAGTTGAACCGCTCTCGAAAGGGATATAATCGCTCGAGACCCCACTTGATTTAGGCGGCCCCTGGCTTCGAGCGTCCCTTAAAGTACCTTCGAGGGAGGAAGCAAACAATGGTGTAAGACACTTGCTCTTTCCCTCTCGTGGAACCTCTCCATCGAGGCTAGAGGTCCCAGGACCAGCAAGATCGGAAACCTCGGGAGGGCCCCTGGTTCGATCCATAGATGAAGAACCACCCTCCCGAGGAGAGCTGATATCCACGGAATAACCAGCACATATGAAGTCCTCTTTAGTGACGGCATCTCTTTCGTGTCTCTGGGAAGGCCCCTCATCGTTCAGAGTGTCCTCATCCATCGAGGTCCTTTTCTGCTTATTATCCTCCCTTGGCTCCGAAGCTGATGGCCTTTCCCTCACCTCGAAGGGGAACGGTCTCATCTCTGAGAATCCACCAACACCTGCGGGAGCAAAGTTAATACGCATAAAAGGATGCATTCCTCAAAAGGAAATCACATGGCTCATACCGTGGTGCTTTGCTTCCCATATGCCCTTCAACAGATCTCGCCACTTACGTTCATCCTAGGACGACGAAGTTGCTAGCCTCCGAGTCCAGTCAGCAAGATCGAGGATCTCTTTTGGCATCCGCGGGATCGCTGAAAAAGAGAAAAAATACATTCTTATAAATCAACCGAAGTAAAGGGCACTAAGGTACGACGTAGCTTACGTTTGAAGTTCCATTTCTCGGGGAATGACATGATCTCAATAGGAATGATATCGACGGTCCTCACTCGGACAAACTGACTCATCTATCATCGGTTCTGGTCCTCGTCGTCACTAGCAATAAAGGGCTTGGTGGACTGGCATTGTAACGCAATCAGGACCCGATAATGCAAAGGCCGATATAATCTGGTAACGTGGCTAAGGGTAAACCCGAGCTTAGATTTTTTAGTAAAGTACCTCATCATCAACACTATTCGCCAGAAGGACGGTAGAATTTGAGCCAGGGTGACTCGATACCTTTTGCAAAAGTCTAGCACAAGGTGGTCGAGGGGACCCAATGTAAATAGGTACGTATACACGTTCAAGAATCTTTCCATGTAAGCCATAATATTCTCTTCTAGGGAAGGTATCTGCACCATCACATTTTCTCGCCATCCACAGTTTCTCCTGACGACCTCAAGGTGGTTTTCTCCTATCGATCGAATAAACCTCGATGCATGCTATCGATGGCCCGTGGCATCAAATGGTTTCTCTAGTGCAAACTCTTTCTTCAAAGAAAAGCAGCTCGAGGTTAACTCACCGTACGCCGGCGGTGTACCACCTGCCGGGAGAGATCCAGAGGTAAGGTTTTCCTCTTCTTGGTGATTGTATTCAGGTATGACAGCCATAACTGCCTAAACAAAGGCAAAGAGGAAGAAAGCTCAAACAGTTTCGCAAGATGAGAAAACAAAGAGAACATCAAAGAGAAAGCTAGTTTTCAAAGCTGCAAGACTTAAACTGAAGAGGAGTCAAGTATATATATATATATATATATATATATAGAACAAGCGGTGACTATTCAACTACATTGAAGGCCAATTAATTCTGGCAAGGTTATTATAACTTTTGGGCAAATGTGCCGGTAGGGCCACCTCGGTCACTTCACGGTCATGTCATATGAATGACACTATCATAAAACGTTCGAGGGATCGAAACCCCCATTCTGACCTAGCCGCGAGAAGGTGTCCGATCTCGAGGGTCTCTATTATTGCAAGTACATGTTCCAAAGAGCTAAAGTCGAAGCTTGAAGGTTGACTGTCGCACAAACATTAAAGAGCAAAGTACGGAAGATATAAAATGAAGAAATATTATTATTCCAAAAAATGTATTAACAAATGCTCCCCTGGGGATCCCATGTACAAAAAAGGAGAAAAGCAAAATAGTAGGTGAATCTACTCTTTGCCTTCACTGCTACCCGAGCCGCTTTCAAAGCCCTCATCCAACATAGTTGAAACCGCCGATTCTTCCTCCAGGGCCCTGGATTCTTCAATCTCGGTAGAGAGATCGACACCTTTAGTGCTCGCTTCCTCGAAGGATTGCCTCCTGGCTTGTAAGCGAGCATGAGATACTTCCCGAGCCAATTTTATCTCGGCCTTCTCGAATATCTCCCTGGCCCGATCATTCACGGAAGCAACATCCCTTTTGTACGAAGAGATAAATTCATCAGCCTTGAGCTTGGCCGCAGATAATAAACCAGCCTCCTCTTGGGCACCCCGAAAAAGGACTTGAACCGAGGAGAGATTCTCCCGAAGTGTGTCCCTCTCTGAAGCCACGGTATCATTCAACTGCTCCAGTTCAAGGATTTTGGCATCCTTGGCCGCACCACCCTCTCGGAGCTACCCCACTAGGGCATCCTTCTGCCTGATCTGAAAGATGTAGAAGATGAGATAATTAGCACGAAGTATGGCAGTAAAAGATAAAAATTATTGGTACCCGAGTACCTTCTCGACGACGTCGACCCTCTCTTAGAGCGCTCTCTCTGAGCTTTCCCGGAGGATGATCAGCTCCTCCTCTTTTTGGGCACATAGATCCTCCAGCTCAACCGACTCCGATATAAGCTTCTCAAGCTTCTCTCCATGATGATTTAACTCATCTTGCATCTTGGAGAAGGCTTGTTCATAAAGCTTCTTCACCTACAACACAAAGGAAGAAAATTAGAAAGCAAGAGTAGAAAGTCGAAGAACAACATATTATTTCGAGAATGTCAATTGCTTTTGGAGCCTCTTGGCCTCCTCGAGGGCAATGGGGGAGTAGACAATGGTCTCCTCCTCTACACCTTCAAAATATTATTTAAATGCATAATCCTCTCCACGAGAGGTCCCCAAACTGGGGGCATTCCTGTCATGGGCATCTCGTATCTCCCCTAGAGAAAACGACGGGCCCGATTGAAATCCACCGGCAACACCAGCCTCCATCGTGGCTTCCTCTCGCCCCTAAATAATTTCGGAAGCAGACCCCTCAAGCTCACTTACGCAGACTGTGCCATGTCTGACGAGCGGCTAGGGGACTGCGCCTGAACCCTCCTCGAGGGCCTCCTCAGTACAAGGCGGTTCCGCATCGGCCTCCTCTAACTCAGCAGACGACCTCCCAACAACTCTCGAAGCATCAACGCTTCATTTTTCCCTTTTTACCAAAGGGAGGGTATCATCACTTTCTTCCTGGGCTCGCAGGCTCTCAGCGGCCACTGAGGATAGGGTCGTGGCATCAGTCTTGGGCTTCCGAGCCTTTTCCTTTTTGGATTTTGCAGACTTCGCCAAGGCCTCCTTCTTCCTTTTCTTCTCCTTGGCAGTCTTCGGAACCACTTCCTCGCCAGCAGGGGGCGGTCTCATCAACACACCTTCCCCAAGGCTTGCATAAGCGTGATATATCAAACTCACCACCATTGAGAATACTTACAAAAAATGAGGAAACAACAACAACGAGAGCATATTGTGGTTCTTAGTCTGCCACCGTGTTTTAACCATATCGCGCCAGACGCATTTGTTGTATGGAAAAGCGGAGTCCAAAAGTTTGACCCACCCCGGAAGGTCCTGGACCGCGCCGGAAAACCAAATGGTGGCTACACAATTGGAAGAAAATCAGTCAAGAGAAAAAGAGGTGGCAAAACATACTCAATTCATGGATACTTACGTTTTATATTCCATTCCTCCGGGAATGACATTCTATCGGCAGGAATGATGTTCGAAGTTCTGATACTAACAAATCAACTCATTCATCCCCGGTCTTTATGCTTGTCGATGCAGGTGAAGAACGCCTTGGAAAATCAATGATCAAGCTTAATTAGGCCCCTCGGAAGATACGAGGGTTGTATATTCTGATCAAATGGTCGAGGGTGAAAGTCATTCCCTCGACCATATTGGTAATTTGTCGAATCATATATACAATCCTCCAGAAAAAAGGATAAATCTGACCGAGTGTCACTCGGTATTGACAACAAAAGTCGAGAATCACCGGGTTAATCGGTGAAGAGGAAGAATCTGCGGGGCCTAAAGTAAAAGGGTATGTATATACGCTGAGAAAGCCAACCTTATACGTGACTATGCTTTCGCCAGCTGTAGGGATTTCTACTCGGGCTGCCTCCCCCCAACGACAGTCAAGTTTTACCCTCTGTATATCGGATACTACACTTATATATCGATACATGGGCTCGTATCGGCCCGGTGTAGAAGAGGTTTTTCAATTGTGAAATCGGAGATAATGTCTAAAGAACCAGGGATGCACTGCTCGATAGTAGGAGTAGTTTTTGACTTTCCCTAGGACGGGCGTTATGAACAAGAGGCTCCCTCCTTTTGAGGTACCGTTTTGGAAGTTTTTTCCATGGTTATAACTGAGTTTTGAAGAGAGAAGATGAAGAAGCAAACACAGATAGAAGATGAGAGTGGGAAACACTTAGTGAAATTTTGAACATTTGAAGACGTTGTAAAATTATGAAAAGGCAAGTGATTGAAATATTTATAGAGGCCCTTTGGGCATGCTTGAAGCGGAAAGGTCGAACCAATAACAGTTTGTGGGCTTCTCGAGAATTGTGTTGACGGCGACCTCTATGCAGCTTTTTACGTCACGTCATTTAATGTTCTGAAGAGACTGATGCCATAATAGGGATATCGGAGAAGTGAGGATTCAAGACTGTTTCTTATCACTTCATTCTAAGAAACGTTGGGACTATCTGTATATGGATAAAATTTGAGAGCCCGATTTTATGATTATTACGGCACTCAGAAGGCTCGAGGGTTCGATTTTTGTCATCGAGGGGGTTGTGTCAGGGATCCTCGACCTTGAGGAAGTGAAAATCAAAGACCAATATGGAAAGGCGGGAAATCCCCAAAAGGCACGTGGTTAAAGCTGACCAAGTACGTAAAATAGTACAGGCCCGTACCGTGGCATTAAATTGTTGTACCAACCATCTATCTTTGTAATAACTACACATGTACTATGCTGGGATTCCCCCTCATATATAAATAGTACCCTTTTCATTTTGTAGGACACATTATATTCAATACAATAACAAGAACATTCTCTGCTCTCCAACTCAAACAGTCTCTACAATTGTTTCATTGATTTAATGCCTTTCATTTATTGTGTTCATTAATTATTCTTCATTTATTACTCGTATTGATCATAAAGAGTCCATATTCGAGGCCTTCAATACTATTGTATCATTCTCGACATCCCCATGTCAAGCTCTTGAGCTCGACCTCGAGACCCCATCTCTCTACTGCTCGGTTTGCACAATCTCGTTACCTTTCGTTCTTATCTCGTTTTTTCACTTCTCACTTAGCACCTACTTCCTAAAAAAGTGTTATTAAAATAGATCACTTATTTTTAGAACCACAAAATCAAGTATAATAGTAATTACCATTTTCAAGGTAAACAAAGTCCTTGGTCTACTCGTACATAACATGATTTTTATCTACATATGAACTCTCATCACGTAGTGCATATGTAGCACCCAAAATTTATTAGTTAAAAACAATTTAAACACCTATGAATTTTCTCTTACAAGATTAGACAAGAGACTTACCTTGTTTCCAAGTCCTTTTCCCGGTCCACGAATCACACGATTAACCTCAAATCTGTGTCGAGCAACCCGACACTAGCAAAAGTTTATACAAGCGAATCAATATACGCTCAAAAGATCATAATTTAACTTTTAGAGCAATTACCCAACCCAATTCGGAAGGTTTCTAAAATTCACCATCGAGTCCACGTGCTCGGGTTCCGATAGTTTTCATAAATAAATGTCACCCATAACCTCACGAGAACAAATATATATTTTTTACTCAATTCCATAATCATATTGGTGGTCTAATCTCATTTTTACCAAAACCTCAGTTTTTCAACAAATTCCCAAAATTTCAACAATTTCTATGTTAAGATCTACCCTTAATTTATGAATTAAACTCACATTGTGTAGAAAATACTTACATGAATATGCTAGAAGAAAAACCCTTTACAAAGAGCTCTAAAATCGGCCACAAGTTGAGATAAATGAACATAATAAGACTATGTACCATTTTAAATCAAGTTACTACCAAGTGAACCCTTCTTCACGATCACGGAAGGAGCCTCACGATCACATAGGAAAAACTTGCCAAGGCGCAGGAACTATTCTTCGCGAACACGGGTGTAGACTCGCGATCGCGAAGGCTTGCATAGCTTGAACTTCCTGAACGCGGTCAACCCTTTTGCCAACGCGAATGGTAAATGTAGCAGACCCTTCCCAGGCTCCGCCCTTCTACCCGAACGTGGGACAGTGTTCGGGAATGCGAAGACCTCAGATCCCAAACCTTCTAGCATGCCACAAACCTGGGGAGGCAAGACCGGCACGCAGTGCCTCACTTAACCGAGCGTACCAACCTAAGACTTAGGGACTCTAAACATACAATGTGATACTTTGGCTATAGGGACACCTTGCATGACAATTTATGAAATAAAATATAAAAGTGAAAAGAGACTAGTCTCTAACTTAACATCAATATAAAGCCGGGCCGGTAAGGCCGTCATAACTACTATAGCTGCCACCAATAAAATATATACATACAAGGCGTACAAGACCAGCATACGGCATTGACTGACAGGATATGTCTACAAGCCTTTATGATAGATGTACTATGGTTGGAACAAGACCCCCAAGCATATGGAGCTCACCAATCAAGTTGAACTTGGACAACACATACTGAGGAGGTCTACCCATGTGTCCATCTGAACATGCATGCATGAAATGCAACATCCCCATAAAAAAGGTATTAGTACGAAATAATGTACAAAATATGTAAGGCAATAGAATAACTGAAAGTTGAAACTTAACTGATAATATAATAATTAAAAGTAACTGGGAGTCAATGATGATTGGCCTTAGTAGGCTCTATCATAGGCGCTCGACCATACTAGGCTAGGTATCTCGTCCATTCTGGGCTCGCTCATAAGTGCTCGGCCACAGTAGGCTCGGTACATAACTTACAATCTAATCTGAGGTAACCCAATAGGGGCCTGTTCACAGATTATAGCTCAATGATGGTGAAAATACTATACATATACATATATATACACACACACCCTCTACTCTCTTTAGTGAAAGAAGACAATACTTCATTGAATATAAAGCTCAAATTAGGGGAAATACTGTAACTTATGAGACTAGGATAATGTACATATATTCAGGAGTACAAACTTCTCTTTATGTCTCGTTATCAAACGCATGTAGTTACGAGATCATGCCAAAATAAAGGAAAGGTTTAGCCTTAACATACCTTATCACAATTATTACAATAACCACATTGAACTCATCTCTTTGCACATAACCTACAACAACTACAATAATACTATCATTAAGTTATGAAAGGTATAACAATCGCACAACGAACGACAAGCTTATATTATATTAATACGGGCAACATCTCCCCGGTGATCTTTACTTCATCTCAGTTCGAGATAACACCAAAAAAAAAATAGCACAACAATAACAACATATATACATCATTTAACAACCTTATATCCATCACAAAATACCAGAAAACAGACCAACACACCCAAATCACTTCATACACAAAACGACAACCATAGTAGTGTCAAACAGTCCGAAAATGTTACGAAGAACGACAAGCAAACCACCCTGACATTATGTGGTGTTTCGCAAAACCCTTTCTCCTCCAAAACTCAATATGATAGTAGTAAAACAAACATCCCAACAACAACACGAAAAAACCCACAAAACAGTCCACTAAAAGATGAATAACTCGAACTTACTACTTCCGATCACTGTCCCGTGAGTTTTTACATTTATAGAAAAAATTTCTGTACTTTTCTAGTAGAAAAAATAGTTAAAAGAGAGCAGTATGCTTATCTTAATTGGTGAATATCTCTGCTCCTATCCTGGTTCTTCAACCCTGTGGTTTTCCTCTAACTAGAACTTGAAAAGAAGAGAAAATCATTTAGGGTTTTATGTTGAGTTTTTGTGAGATCTTTGCAAGTACTTTATCTATGATTTTTTTTATCTATAATGATTGTAATATATGAAGAAAATAAGCCCTCAATTGGGCTCTTTGTCCGACCTAAAATAGCCTATTTTGGAACATATTTGATCCCTTCATTTAAGCAAGTAGGTGACACACCTACTTGTCACCTATGAAATCTGCACAGTCTCGCAAAAATGCATATATCTCTCTCCACTATGATGTCAAATTGACAAAATGTTTAATATGTTCTAAACAAGGCTTATAGATCTTCAATTTTACGGGTTGATCACGCCGTAACTCTAAGTATATTGGGAGAAAAGCTCAGTGAAATTAGACCTGAATTTCAGTAAAACTTATGAATGTAACTTGTGACGACTTTCATCAACTTTTGTTCCACAACTCGATTGACTTCCAACTTAACACATGAATATCATATGACTAAAAAATCTCATAATATAACCATGTTATCATGTTAAGCACCCTAGTCTTAACCCGAAGGTACGGTTTATAACATTCCCAATTTGTCGACTTTCGACGAAACTTATTTTGTTCAATTCGTTTAGCTTCTGAACCTTCCAACCCTATTGTTACTTGTTGTTCATAATTTTAAACATTTGTAACCTACATGGTTACGTGATTAACTTACTATATATACTTTAAAAGATGCTCACATATTTGGTCGTGCATCAATTTGCTTACAAGTACTTTTACACACGAAAATATGGGATGTAACATCATTCCCCCTTTTGAACATTCATCCTTGAATGTTAACTGATGCGCTTATTAGTCTCCAACCCTCACGATACTCCTTGAACACATTTTTAACTCATCATTATCTTGGTAAAGTTCGTTAAACTCTCCGACTTACATCGATTCACTTAAGATGCATTTTAACATGAAAGTACTAGGTGTAATATTCTCCCCTCCTTGGGAAAATTCGTCCTAAAATATTTACTTTTAGGGACTTGGGAAAATTTCATCAGAATCCCCTCCGTACACTAGACTAAAACGAACATGCACGTATCCAGAAAACATATAATACATTCCACACATGGCCAATGTCTATAAATAACAACACTTCGCCTTACACGGACGTCAATCATATATATTGCAAGTCAAAAATAAGAGCTTACCTGATGACCTAGTGGTGTGATACGGGCTTTCTAAAGTATCCCATCTCGAGCCATATCTTCAGTTTGAAATAGGTGGGGATATTTAGACTTCATTTCTTCCTCCGCTTCCCATGTCATCTCTTCTAAGTTCTTGCTTCCTAATAAAACCTTCACGGAGGCTACTTCCTTATTTCATAGCTTGCGGATTTGTCGGTCTAGGATGGAAAATGGAACTTCCTCGTATGATAAGTCCTCTATGATTTGTACATCATCAGTGGTCACACTGGGGAAGGATTCCCAATGCACTTTCGTACCAAAAATATGTGAAAAGCCGGATGGATATACTCCAATTTCAAGGGCAAATCTAACTCATAAGCTACGTAACGCACTCCTTGAATAATACTATAAGGCCAAATATACCGTGGGCTAAGCTTGCCTTTTTTTACAAAACTCATCATGCCCTTCATAAGCGACACCTTTAAGAATACCCAGTCATTAACCCCAAACTCTATGTCTTGTGATTGCACATCAAAATATGACGTGATGACTCTGAGTTGTCAATAGTCGCTCATGGATAAGCTTTACCATCTCTACGGCTTTCTCAACCATGTCTGGCCCATGTAACCCAGATTCTCCAAAATCGAACAACCCTATAGGAGATCTGCACTTACACTAATACAAATCCTCGCACAGAGCCATCTGGATACTAGACCGGTAACTGTTATTATATGCAAACATAATATGTGGTAGATGTTCATTCCAACTTCTTTTAAAATCAAACACACATTCTCGTAACATATCCTCGAGCGTCTTAACGGTGGGCTCGGCTTATCCATCATTCTATGGATGAAAAGATGTGATGAGATTCACATGAGTCCCTAGAACTCTCTGAAATGACCTACAAACATGCGATTTAAACTAGGCCCCATGGTTAGATATAATAGATACTTGCACTCCGTGTATCCATACTATCTCCTTAATATATAACTTCGCATAATCTTCAGTTGTATATGCAGATCTGACCGCTAAGGAATGTGCTGATTTCGTGAGCCTATCAACTATTACCCATATCGAATCAAACTTACGACAAGAACGAGGCAAACCCATGATGAAGTCCATGTTTATCGCCTCCCATTTCCATGTCGGGATCTCTATAATCTTCATTATCCCTTCGGGATTCTGGTGCTCTACCTTCACCTACTGGAAAGTAAGACACTAGGCGATAAACTAAGTGATGTTCTTCCTTATATCGTTCCACCAATACACATCCTTAATGTTAGGATACATCTTCGTCGACCCAGGATGAATGGAGTACCACGAATAATGTGCCTTTGACATAATCATGTCCCGTAAGCTTTCTACATATGAGACACACAGACGACCCCTGTATCAGAGAACCCCATTTTCCTTGAGCTCTAACAATGGCTTCTTCTGCTGCGAAACTTGCTCTCTCAACTCGACCAACACTAGACCCTCGTACTACCTTTCCTTTAGTTCAGCTATAGGAGACGATTTTATAGTTTTTTGGAGTTCAACTCCACCATCGTCACAATCTACGAACTAAACCCCCAAACAAGCTAATTGATGAAGCTCTCTAGCTAATTCTCTTTTCTCAGCCTGTACATGTGCTAAGATACCCATAGATCAGTGACTTAAGGCATCCACTACAACATTAGCTTTCCCTGGATGGTAGAGAATGTTAATGTCGTACTTTTTAAATAATCCTAGCCATCTCCTCTGTTGCAAATTCAACTACTTTTTCTTGAAGATATATTGAAGGCTTTTATGATCTGTAAATACAGCCACATGAACACCATATATATATATTGCCGACATATCTTAAGTGCATGGACAACTACAACTAAGTTGAGGTCCTAAGTCGGCTAATTCCTCTCGCGTTTCATCAACTGCCTTAAATCGTATACAATTACCTTTTCATATTGCATCATGACACATCCTAACCCAACGCTTGGGCATCACAATGCATGACATAACCCTCTGGACCCTTTGGAGGAGTTAGAACTGGCGCTAAGGTCAATCTGTTCTTAAGCTCTTGGAAACACAGCTTGCAAGCCTCTGTCCACTAAAACTTAGGTACCTTCTGAGTCAGCTTCGTCAATGACGCCAAAAGGGAAGAAAAACCCTCAACGAACCTCTAGTAGTAGCTCTCTAAGCCTAGAAAGCTACGAACCTCTATTTTAGTGGTAGGTCTAGGCCAGGATTTCAAGGTCTCAGTCTTTTGAGTTTCTACCTTTATACCTTCATCAGATACAATATGCACCAAGAATTCTATAGACTTTAACCATAACCCACATTCAAAAAACTTAGCCTACAAATTACGATTACAGAGGGTTTGGACTACAACCCACAGGTGGTCCGCATGCTTCTCCTCTGAAAGTGAATAAACCAGAATATCATCAATAAATACTATCATGAACAAATCTAAAAATGGCCAGAATACGCTATTCATCAAGTCCATAAAAATGGTGGGTGCATTGGTCAAATAGAAAGACATGACAAGGAACTCAAAGTGGCCATATCGGGTCCTCAAGGATGTCTTCGGAATATCTTTATTTCGAACTCTCACCTGATGGTACCCGAACCTCAAATATATCTTTGAAAAGCATCTAGCCTTTGCAACTGATCAAATAATTCATCGATCCTTGGAAGTGGATACACATCCTCAGCGAGCTGTCTTTATTTTGCACAAACGGTGTCGTACACCCCAAGGTGAGGTACTAGGTTTGATGAAAACTTTTTCCAGCAAATTTTTTAAATGCTCCTTCAACTTCTTCAATTTTGAAGGATCCATTCTATACAGAGAGATGGATATTAGTTGAGTTCCCAGAAGCAAATCGATGCAAAAATCAATCTCTTGCTCTAGAGCAAGACCGGGAAGCTCATTTGGAAACATGTTTTCATACTCTCTAACTACTGGAATAGACTAAAGTGTAGGTATCTCATCATCCGCATCTCTAACTTGCACAATATGATATATGCACCTTTTTGCGATCATTTTCTTTGTCTTCATATAGGAAATAAACCTACCTCTAGGTGTCACTGTATTACCTACCCCTTCAAGGACCGGCTCAGCCAGAAAATGAAATATGTCTGTTTTGCTCGGCTATCAACTGTGGAAAAGCAAACTGCCGACCAGTCCATGCCCATGATAACATCGAATCCATAATCTTTAGCTCAATTAGGTTGGCTGATGTCTGACAACTAAAAACAATCACCGTACAACCTCGGTAAACCCGTCTAGCGATAATCGGTTCTCTGAGTAGTGTAGATACCGCAAAAGGATCACTTAGTAGTCCAGGCACTATACCAAAACTTCCCCCGAAAAACGGGGTAATATATGATAAAGTAGATATTGGATCTTTCAAGGCATAAGTATAGTGAGAGAAATGGTCAGTACACTTGTCAAACTTTCGGTGAAAATTCCTGGTCATGTCGACCCGCTAATGCATATATACGTTTTTTATCACCGCCTGAACTGAAACATGTACCTTTGCCTCGACCTCTACCAGCTGAAGTCTGAGACTTGCGCCCTGAAGGACACATAAACATAGATGATTCTGTTGCTGAACTTGTCGATTGTACCATACCCCAGAATATCTACTTGGGTATGCCCACATATATAATAAGTATGGGAACTTGCTTGACATTGTCCTAGGTTTCCTCTACCATAGATGTCACACCACAGCGGAGAAGACCATATTTGTCTGAACCTTGTTGTCACCGCAATTCTCATGCACGTGAGCTCTCACCTTGTCCTGACTGAGCATATCGGTGAAACTTGTAACCCTGTTACTGAGGCAGTGGAGGCCTATGTGGTCATCCAAAGTACTAGGGCCTATAACTACCCTAAAACGTCTCCTAATACTTGAAAAATCTCATCCTCCTACGCTGCCCTTGCTCACTCCTCTATGTACCTTGCTGCCAACACCTACCTTTTTCTATATTCTAGCTGAATACATGAATCTGGGAGATATCCGTACTATCCTAATATGCAACGGTGTCACATGCTTTGGTCAACTCTAGGGCCAACCCTACTATAAACATGTGGATCTTGTCCCGTATAGTAGCAACTGTGGATGGGGCATATCTGGCCAATGAGTCAAAACAAAGACTATACTCTCAAACGGTCATATTGCCATGTTTGAGGGCTAGAAACTGATCGACTCAAGCATGTAGGATCTCCCACAGAACGTACTGATCATGGAAGGAATCTAAAAAATTCTCTCAAATAGCTGGAGATGCATCACGGCCCTCAGACCTCTCCCATCCCTCGTACCAAAGGACGGCTATTTTTCAAAGTCAAAAAGCTGCCAGCTCAACTGCCTCTTTTTCCGTGGCATGCATAACCCGAAAGATCCTGTGAAGCTTATATATGAAATCTTGCAGGTCCTCCCTCTGATCTGTCCCCGTGATCTCTGGGGGATCAAGCCAATAAACTCTCAGAACCTTGAACTCCCAGACCCCTCAAAAGATCCTACACTAGCTGGTGACCTAGCCATTTGCTGGGTAGCTACCAACTATGTTAACAAATGCACCACACTCCTCAATTTCTGATATGATGGAAGTGAAGGGGGAACTGGATGTGCATTATCCTTAGGAATCTCCTCAGGTGGTGTAGGAGCCGATAATGGCTGAGTAGAGGTCTCGCCTTAGGGCTTAGACTGGGCCCCATATACTGGGATACCCTGCTGGTACCTCACCCGTTGATGTATCTCTCCTCTAACTAGTTGTAGTCTTCCTAGTCACCGAAATATCTGTATGCAAACACTAATACGTAAGTTTAACTCTAATTCCTATAGCTTAGTTCTACAACACGATTTAGATTTGAAGGAAAGGTAACCAGCTCCTAAATGCCCTGTAGTCCCATGCTTATGTAATGTGGTGCACAACATATCTATAAACAAGACCGTATTATATAGGACTTGTAGAATCCCTAGGATAAAACTTCTCTGATACCAAGTTTGTCATGCCCCAAACCTGGGGAGGCATGACCATCACCCGCTTCCTCACTTAACCGAACGTACCAACCTGAGACTGAGGGACTCTGAACATACAATGTAATACTTTGGCCTTAGGGCCACATTGCAGGACAATTTATGAAACAAAGTATAAAACTAAACGTAGACTAGCTCTAACTGAAAATCAATATAAAGCTGGGCCAGCAAGGCCGTCATAATTACTATAGCTGACAAACCAAAAAAAATACATACAAGGCCTAGAAGCCCAACATACTGCACTAACTGACAGGATATTCTACAAGCCTCTACTGATGGATGTACTGTGGTCGAAACAAGGTCCCGACCAACCCATATAGTGTATACACACACACACACACATACAAAAACACAATATGTTCTCAAAATCAGCAACTCCAAAGGATGTGAAGCTTACCAATTAAGATGAACTCGACCAGCACCTACCGAGGAGGTCTGTCGGTCTGTCTATCTAAACCTGCATGCATGAAATACAGCTTCCCCAAATGTCACGACCCAAAATTCTGCTAGTCGTGATGGAACCTAACCCAACCATCTAGGTAAGCCAATTTAACAATAATCCAATTTCAGATGAGATCAACTTAGAGAAATAATGATAATATAACTGAACTCTTATACAAAGAATCCCCAAGGACGGGTAGTACAAATCATGAACTTTTATAAGTTAGAGTTTACAAAGTTGGTATGAAATAAATACATCATCTATTCGAAATTTACATAAACAGATTTTTATAAACCTAAAGCTACCATGAACAAAAGGCAACTACAACCAGAACACAGGTTCATCTTTAATGCCAGCTCCCGCCATACACAACAACACACTCTCAAAAATCTCCACGCAAGGTGCAGAAGTGTAGTATTAGTACAACCGACCCTACATACTCAATAAGTAACAAACCTAACCTCAGGTTAAAAGTAGTGACGAGCTGGAAAAAAGGTCGGAGTCCAGTTCCAATAGCCAACAATAGTTCATAACAACATAATAAAAATAATAAAATATGTAACTCTGATATAAAATGCTCATCTCATTCACAATCCTTGAAAATAGGCTTGTTTTTCAAGTATATATCAGTGAAAACTAAAATCTTTTGCGAAAATCTCCAAAAATATGAGTAAGTTTGAAAGTTGTGACATTTCCAGAAATCCTTTCAACAACAAATAAGATGTTTCAATTTTCCAAATAGCAAGAGTAAAATACATCTCCATACCTATATGTCAATATGTGTTAAAAGTCATTAATGATGTGATACCATACAACATGAAGAAAATACATCTCTATGCTTGTATGTGAGGTGTGCATGTCCAATGCAATGTGTCTCAGAGATAAACTCATGTACTCACACTCTCAGAATACTCAATCTCAATGTCTCACACTTTCCACTCATCATGCTCAATCAGTAAACACGTTGTAACGATCCGGCCGATCGTTCCGTGAGATTAGCCTTGTTTCCCACATTTCTGATTTATCATATTTTTCTTAGCCTATTTATGTTGTGTTGGGTCGGTTGGTTTGGGTTCGGAGTGATCGTGGTGAGAACAGAGACACTTAGTCTCTTAAATTAGCTTAATAGTTGAAAAAGTCAACCGAGAGTTGACTTATTAGTAAATGACCTCGGAATATGGATTTTATGGCTCGGATAGCTTCGTTAGGTGATTTGGGACTTAGGAGTGTGTTCGGAATGAAGTTTTGATGTCGGTGTAGAATTAGGCTTGAATTGGCGAAAGTTAGTTTTTGGCAATTTTCGGTTGGCAGGGGAAAATAGACTATCGGGGTCAGAATGAAATTCCGACAAGTGGAGCAGGTTCATAATGTCATTTTGTATATGTGTGCAAATTTTCAGGTCAATCGGATGTGTATTGGTTGGTTTCAGCATCATTGGCTAAATTTAGAAGTTTCAAAGTTCATAGGCTTGAATTGATGTGATTTTAGTGTTTTTGCGTTGTTTTTGGTGTTTCGAAGGCTCAAATAAGTTCAAATTACGGTAGGGGATGTGTTGGTATGTTTGGTTGGGGCCCCGAGGGGCTTGGATTGATTTCGGATGGTTAACGGAGGTTTGGACTTAGGAATTGCAGCAAATATTTTTGCTGGTGTCATTTCACTTGTGTGGCCGCACCTGCGGAAGGGGAACCGCAGGTACGAAGGTCATTGCGCAGGTGCGAGAAGAGGCCAGGCTGGAGGAGGCCGTAGGTTCGAGGAATGGGCCGCACCTGCGAAGGCACCGCAGGTGCGAGAATTTGACTTTTAGTGGATTTTTGCAGGTGCGCACCTGGGACCGCAGGTACGGGTCCGCAGGTGCGAAGAATGGTCCGCGGGTGCGAAGAATGGTCCGCAGGTGCGGATTAACTGGACAGAAAGTATAAATAGGTAACTCCGCAAAATTTTGGGCATTTCTTCCATTTTTCATGTGGGTTGAGCTAGTTTGGGAGCAAGTTGAAGGAGGAATTCGAGAGTCTTCCGTGGAGGTAAGTTTACCGGATTAAAGACTCGTTTCTATGTTATTTTGTGACGGATTAGGCTTGGGATTTGAGGAATTAAAGTAGAAAAGTTGGGAAAATTCTTTCGGTGATTTTATTGGGCAATTGAGGTCGGATTTTGGTAAATTTGGTACAGGTAGACTCGTAAGGGAATGAGGATTTGTGATTGTTATCGAATTCCGAGACGTGGGCCCGAGGCTCAGATTTGGATGAATTTCGAGAATTGTATTAAAATTTATATCTTTCGATTGGGTTTTGTTCCGTTAGCGTATATTGATGATGTTAATCTGATTTTGGTTAGACTCAGAGCATTTGGGAGCCCATTCGATGGGCAAGCGCATCGCGGAGTAGCTTTTGGGCTATTTTGAGGTTAGTAACGATTATAACTCTAAACCTAAGGCTATGAAACCCCGGTATTTGATATTGTTTTGGTAAATGAGGTGACACACATGCTAGGTGATGAGTGTGGGGGCGTGCACCGATAGGGATTGTGATCTGGTCCGTCCCATAGTGACTATTAAGCCGCGTATTCGATTTGAAACCTTATGATATCCTGTATTTTAGAAATTTATACTTGTTTATGGGCTGTGAGCCATATTTGGGGCCTTGTGCCGACCTGTTTAGACCCTCAGAGGTACTTTTACACTATTCTCACACTATCCTGATAGAACAATTATGAACTCAGTCATGTTTCCTACTTGTTGTTATTTTCACTCTTATCACACTGCTTTGAAAAATCTGAAAGTATTTTGGGCTGAGTCCCGTGAGTTGAGATGAATTGCCCGAGTGGCTTGTGAGGATGACTGAGTCAGGCCGAGAGCCGAGTGTGTGAGGATAGTTATGGATCGGGCTGCACGCCGCAGCAATATATATATGTTCCGGCCGAGAGCCGAGTATGTGAGGATAGTTATGGATTGGGTTGCACGCTGCAACAATATATATGTTATATGTTACATATGGATCGGGTTGCATGCCGAAGCAATATATAGACTATGTATGGGTTGTGCTGCATGCCGCATCAATATATGTATTGTATATGGATCAGGCTGCACGCCGCAGTAATGTACATATTGGATCAGGCTGCACACCGCAGCAAATATAGCGCTTGGGCTGTAGGAGCCCCTTTGGAGTCTGTACTTCCCTAGTGGGCGCAGTCGACTATTATATGGATCGGGCTGCACACCGCAGCGTATGCTATAAGGATCGGGCTGCACGCTGCAATAGTATATACATATACATATACATATATATATATATATATATATATATATATATATATATATACATATACATCTATATATATATGTGTGTGTGTGTGTGTTTATTATATGGATCGGGCTGCACACCACAGCGTATGTTATAAGGATCGGGTTGCACGCTGCAATAGTATATATATATATATGTATGTGTGTGTGTGTAGTGGAGCGGGCTGCCCGCACGCTGCAATAGTATATACATACATACATACATACATACATGTACATATATATATATATATGTATGTGTATATATATGTATGTGTACATATATATATATATATATATATATATATATATATATATATATATATATATATATATATACATATACATCTATATATATATGTGTGTGTGTGTGTGTTTATTATATGGATCGGGCTGCACACCACAGCGTATGTTATAAGGATCGGGTTGCACGCTGCAATAGTATATATATATATATGTATGTGTGTGTGTGTAGTGGAGCGGGCTGCCCGCACGCTGCAATAGTATATACATACATACATACATACATACATGTACATATATATATATATATGTATGTGTATATATATGTATGTGTACATATATATATATATATATATATATATATATATATATATATATATATATATATATATATATATATATATATATATATATATATATACACATATATGTGTGTGTGTGTGTGTAGTGGAGCGGGCTGCCCGTCGCAGTTGTGTGTATTCATGGTACTTGCTGAGTTAGAGAGTGAGAGCATGAGATACTGATAGTGGAGTCACGAGTGACTGAGAGGCTTGCCGGAGAGGCTTTATTGTGAGTGATACAGTGCCCGAGGGGCTTATATTTTATGAAAATGTTGTTTTCACGCTTCTTTACACTGAACTTCTGATAATAAATGTTGGATAAATGTTTTTATACGAGATTTTTAAATGGAACCGGAATTTTATGAAATATTCAAAATTGTGGATTCCGAATTGATTTATTCATTTCCCCTGTTATTCATTATATGGATTTACATGATTTAAATGCTCATCACTACACTTAAGTTTTAGGTTACTTTGATTAATTACTAAGTTGGCGTACTCACGTAACTCCCTGCACCTCTGTGTGTAGATCCAGGTACCAGACCATCTCACTAGTCAATTTTTCGGACGTGCTTGGAGTTGTTCGAGGATCGAGGTAGCTACTCAGCGTCCCCAGCTCACCTCCTTTCCTTTCCCCAGTTCATAATTTTCGTCTTTTGTACTTCAGGCTTTTGTAGTAGCAAGTCACCTTGTTGTACATTGTATTTACAGTTCTAGATGCTCATGACAGTTGACTCCAGGTTTTGGGGAAGTGTATAAATTGTTCATCTCATTTTGCTATTTTAAAAATCTGGTAATTTTGGGAAATTATGAAATATTATGATAGTCTGAAATGGTTGGCTAGCCTAGTTCCATGATAGGCGCCATCACGGCCGGTTTAGGATTTGGGGTCATTGACAAATTGGTATCAGAGCCTAGGTTACATAGGACTCAAACGTCATGAGCAGGGTTAGTAGAGTCTTGCGGATCAGTGCTGAGACGTTTGTTCTTATCTTCGAGAGGTTGTAGAACCCTTAGGAACAATCTCCTTTTACATGAATTCTGTCGTTCCATTTGGTTGATTCTGGAATCTAAACTTCTGTTGTTTCATTCTCTAACAGATATTGAGGACTTGCACTATCGATCAGGGAAATCAGCCACCAGATAGACCAGCTAGGGGTCGAGGCCACAGTTGAGGCCGCGGTAGAGTTAGGGGCCAGCCCGTACGGCAGCCAGCGCAGTACCAGTTGATCCCCCTACTGTTCAGGCGGGACAGGCTCAGGCACCGGCAATGCCTATTGTTATTCCGTGTCTTCAAGAGACCTTGGCTCAGATATTAACTGTGTGTACCACCCTCGCTCAGGCAGTTGCCACTATTTCTCAGGCCGGGGGAGGTAGTCAGACTCCTGTTTCCCGGACACCTGGGCAGGTTACTCAGGGCCATCAGACACCGGGGGCGGTTCCAGCCCCGCCGGTTGCTCCAGTTCAGGACTTTGTGGTTTCAGCTATGCCAGATGATGAGCAGCGTAGGCTGGAGAGGTTTAGTAGACCTCAACCTCCGACATTCAGTGGTACTGAGGGAGAGGATGCCCAGGGTTTCTAGATAAGTGTCAGCGGATGCTTCGTACTGCTGGGATTCTAGAGACCAATGGGGTCTTGTTTGCTACTTTTCAATTTTCTGGTGCTAGTTTCACTTGGTGGGAGTCTTTTGAGAGACGTAGGCCTGTTGGTTAAGAAACCCTCACCTGGCAGCAGTTCTCCATTATCTTCTTGGAGAAGTATGTACCCCATTCTCACAGGTAGGAGCAGCATAGCCATTTTGAGCAGCTGCGTCAGGGGGAGCTATCAGTGAAGCATTATGAGATGCGATTTTCAGAGTTGGATAGTCATGCCACCATGTTGGTCCCTACTGATAGGGAGAGGATTAGGAGGTTCGTGGATGGCCTCACTTATCAGCTCCTCCTTTTTATGACTCAGGAGAGAGTATCAGGTGCTACCTTCGAGCAGGTTGTTGATATTGCTCACGATATTGAGTCGGTTCACCGCCAGGAGCGGGTAGAGAGGAAGGCCAAGAAGCCTCGTGGATCAGGTGGTTCTAGTGGTGCTCTTTCTAGGGAGAATATTCAGTATCGTAGAGGTCGTTCAATCAGGCCTCCTCTGTCAAACCGCCCAGCCCATAGTGGTGCATCTTGGGGGCATGGTCCCCGTAGTTCTCAGCTAGGCCGTTCTTCATTCGGTGCCCTTCCAGCCCAAAATCCAGCTCGAGCACCATCATTTTAGGGTTCATCTATGCATGGTTCTCCTAGTGGCCATTTTGGTGCCAGGGGTTCCTTTCAGTCCCCGTCTCCAGCTCCAGGAAGTTGTTATGAGTGTGGAGAGTTCGGGCATATGAGGAGGCAATGTCCTCATCTTCTTGGAGGCCCATCTCAGATGAGGAGCCATCCTTCGACTTCAACTCCAGATATTTCACCACCTACCCATGCAGCCAGGGGTGGTAGTCAATCAGTTAGAGGTCGGCCTAGAGGGGGAGGTCGAGCAGGTGGAGGTCAGGCCCGTATGTATGCCTTCCCAGCCAGGCCAGATGCTATGGCCTCCAATACAGTGATCGTAGGTATTGTCTCAGCCTGTTTCCGAGATGCTTTGGCTTTATTTGACCTGGTTCTACATATTCCTATGTTTCTTTATATTTTTCCCATTTTCTGGATATGCCCCGTGAGTCTTTAGTTACATCTGTCATATGTCGACTACGGTGGGTGATATTGTTGTTGTGGACTGCGTGTATCGGCCATATGTGATATCTATTAGGGGTCTGGAGACCCGAGTGGACCTATTGTTTCTCAGCGTGGTCTATTTTGATATGATATTGGGCATGGATTGGTTATCTTCGGGTCATGTTATTCTTGATTGTCACGCTAAGACTGTGACCTTAGCTATGCCAGGATGTCCGAGGGTCGAGTGGAGAGGTTCTTCTGAGTATGTTCCTAGCAGGGTGATTTCCTACTTGAAGGTTTGGCATATGGTTGAGAAGGTGTGTTTATCGTATTTGGATTTTGTGAGGGACGCCAGTGGTGAGACTCCAACTATTTATTCGGTTCCTGTGGTCCGTGACTTTTCGAACGTGTTTCCTGCAGACCTGCCAGGCATGCCACCTGACAGGGACATTGATTTTGATATTGACCTGGTGCGAAGCACTCAGCCTATTTCTATTCCACCTTATCGTGGAGCGGGTTGCCCACCGCAGTTGTGTGTATTCATGGTACTTGCTGAGTTAGAGTGTTTAAGTGAGAGCATGAGATACTAATAGTGGAGTCACGAGTGACTGAGAGGCTTGCCGAAGAGGCTTTATTGTGAGTGATATAGTACCCGATGGGTTTATATTTTATGAAAATGCTGTTTTCACTCTTTTTTACACTGAGCTTCTGATAATAAATGTTGGATAAATATTTTTATACGAGATATTTAAATGGAAACCGGAGTTTTATGAAATATTCAAAATTGTGGATTACTGACTTGATTTATTCATTTCCACTGTTATTCATTATATGGATTTACATGATTTAAATACTCGTCACTACACTCAAGGTTTTAGTTACTTTGATTAATTACTGAGTTCGCGTACTCACGTAACCCCCTGCACCTCTATGTGCAGATCCAGGTACCGGACCATCTCACTAGTCGATTTTTCGGACGTGCTTGGAGTTGGTCGAGGATCGAGGTTGCTACTCAGCATCCCCAACTCACCTCATTTCCTTTCCTCAGTTCATAATATTTGTCATTTGTACTTCAGGCTTTTGTAGTAGCAAGTCACCTTGTTGTACATTTTATTTACAGTTCGAGATTCTCATGACAGTTGACTCCAGGTTTTGGGGAAGTATATAAATTGTTCATCTCATTTTGCTATTTTAAAAATCTGCTAATTTTGGGAAATTATGAAATATTATGATAGTCTGAAATGGTTGGCTAGCCTAGTTCCATGATAGGCGCCATCACGGCCGGTTTAGGATTTGGGGTCATGACAAGTTGGTATCAGAGCCTAGGTTACATAGGACTCAACCGTCATGAGCAGGGTTAGTAGAGTCTTGCGGATCAGTACGGAGACGTTTGTACTTATCTTCGAGAGGTTGTAGAACCCTTAGGAACAATCTCATTTTTCTTGAATTCTGTCGTGCCATTTGGTTGATTTTGGAAATCTAAACTTTTGTTGTTTCATTCTCTCACAGATGCTGAGGACTTGCGCTATCGATCAGGGAAATCAGCCACCAGATAGACCAGGTAGGGGTCGAGGTCGTGGTAGAGGTAGGGGCCAGCCCGTACGGCAGCCAGGGCAGTACCAGTTGATCCCCCTACTGTTCAGGAGCATATCCCTGTCGCAGATACTCCAGCGGGATAGGCTCAGGCACCGGCAATGCCTATTGTTATTTCAGGTCTTCAGGAGACCTTGGCTTAAATTTTGACTGTGTGTACCACCCTCGCTCAGGTAGTTTCTGCTACTTCTCAGGCCGGGGGAGGCAGTCAGACTCTTGTTTCCCGGACACTTGGGCAGGTTACTCAGGGCCATCAGACACCAGGGGCGATTCCAGCCCAGCCGGTTGCTCCAGTTCAGGACTTCGTGGTTCCAGCTATGCCAGATGATGAGCAGCGTAGGCTGGAGAGGTTTAGTAGATTTCAGCCTCCGACATTCAATGGTAATGAGGGAGAGGATGCGCAGGATTTCTGGATAAGTGTCAGCGGATGCTTCGTACTGCTGGGATTCTAGAGACCAGTGAGGTCTCGTTTTCTACTTTTCAATTTTCTGGTACTGGTTTCACTTGGTGGGAGTCTTTTGAGAGACATAGGCCTTTTGGTTCAGCAACCCTCACCTGGCCGCAGTTCTCCACTATCTTCTTGGAGAATTATGTACCCTAGTCTCATAGGGAGGAGCAGCGCATGCATTTTGAGCAGCTGCGTCAGGAGGAGCTATTAGTGACGCAGTATGAGATACGATTTTCGGAGTTGGCTCGTCATGCCACCAAGTTGGTCCTTACTGATAGGGAGAGGATTAGGAGGTTTGTGGATGGCCTCACTTATCAGCTACGCCTTTTTATGACTCAGGAGAGAGTATCAGGTGCTACCTTCGAGCAGGTTGTTGTTATTGCTCGCGATATTGAGTTGGTTCGCCACCAGGAGCCGGTAGAGAGGGAGGCCAAGAAGCCTCGTTGATCAGGTAGTTCTAGTGGTTCTCTTTCCAGGGAGAAGATTCAGCATGGTAGAGGACGTTCAATCAGGCCTCCTCGATCAGGCCGCCCAGCCCATAGTTGTGCATCTTGGGGGCATGGTCCCCACAGTTCTCAGCTAGGCCGTTCTTCATTCGGTGCCCTTCCAGCCCAAAGTGCAGCTCGAGCACCATCAGTTCAGGGTTCATCTATGCATGGTTCTCCGAGTGGCCATTCTGGTGCCAAGTGTTCCTTTCAGTCCCCGTTTCCAGCTCCAGGAAGTTGTTATGAGTGTGGAGAGTTCGGGCATATGAGGAGGCAGTGGCCTCATCCTCTTGGAGGCCCATATCAGAGGAGGATCCATCCTTCCACTTCAGCTCCAGTTATTTAACCACCTACCCAGGCAGCCAGGGGTGGTAGTCAGTCAGCTAGAGGCCGGCCTAGAGAGGGAGGTTGAGCAGGTGGAGGTCAGGCCCGTATGTATGCCTTCCCAGCCAGGCCAGATGCTATGGCCTCTAATGCAGTGATCGTAGGTATTGTCTCAGCCTATGGCCGAGATGCCTTGGCTTTATTTGACCCTTGTTCTACATATTCCTATGTTTCTTTATATTTTTCCCATTTTCTGGATATGCCCCGTGAGTCTTTAGTTACATCTGTCATATGTCGACTACGGTGGGCGATATTGTTGTTATGGGCTGCGTGTATCGGCCATATATGATATCTATTGGGGGTCTGGAGACCCGAGTGGACCTACTGTTGCTCAGCGTGGTCTATTTTGATATGATATTGGGCATGGATTGGTTATCTTCGGGTCATGTTGTTCTTGATTGTCACGCTAAGACTGTGACCTTAGTTATGCCAGGATTTCTGAGGGTTGAGTGGAGAGGTTTTTCTGAGTATGTTCCTAGCAGGGTGATTTCCTACTTGAAGGCTTGGCGTATGGTTGAGAAGGTGTGTTTATCGTATTCGGATTTTGTGAGGGACGCCAGTGGTGAGACTCCAACTATTGATTCGGTTCCTGTGGTCCGTGACTTTCCGGACGTGTTTCCTGCAGACCTACCAGGCATGCCACCTGACAGGGACATTGATTTTGGTATTGATCTGGTGCGAGGCACTCGGCCTATTTCTATTCCACCTTATCGTATGGAACCAGCGGAGCTAAAGGAATTAAAGGAGCAACTTCAGGAACTCCTAGATAAGGGGTTCATTCGGCCTAGTGTGTCACCTTGGGGTGCACCAGTGTTATTTGTAAAGAAGAAGGATGGTTCTATGCGTATATGTATTGATTATTGGCAGCTGAACAGAGTTACGGTGAAGAACCGGTATCCCTTGCCTCGTATAGATTACTTGTTTGATCAGTTGCAGGATGCCAGGGTATTTTCCAAGATTGCATTGCATTCCGGCCATCATTAATTGAAGATTCGGATGCCATACATTCCAAAGACTGCTTTCAAGACTAAATATGGTTATTATGAGTTTCTGGTTATGTCATTAGGGTTGACCAATGCCCCAGTAGCCTTTATGCACTTGATGCACGGTGTATTCTGGACTTATCTGGATTCTTTCGTCATCGTGTTTATTGATGATATCTTGGTATATTCCCCATCTCGGGAGGATCATGAGCAGCATTTGCGAGTTGTGCTTCAGCCCTTGAGAGAGAAGAGATTGTATGAAAAATTTTCGAAGTGTGAGTTCTGGCTTGATTCAGTAGCATTCTTGGGGCACGTGGTGTCCAGTGAGGGTATTCAGTTTGATCTGAAAAAGGTAGAGGCGGTGCAGATCTGGCCTAGACCGGCATCAACTACCGAGATTCACAGTTTCCTTGGTTTAGCAGGGTACTATCGCCGTTTCGTAAAGGGATTTTCATCTATTGCAGCACCTATGACCAGACTGACCCAGAAGGGTGCTAAGTTCAGGTGGACTGAGGGAGTGTGAGGAGTGCTTTCAGAAGCTTAAGTAAGCTTTGACTAAAGCTCCGGTGATGGTTTTGCCTACGGGTTCAGGTTCTTATACAGTTTACTGTGATGCCTCGAGAGTTGGCCTGGGAGCGGTTTTGATCCAGGAAGGTAGGGTGATTGCCTACACATCCAGGCAGTTGAAGGTGCACGAGTAGAATTATCTAGTGCACGATCTTAGCTAGCAGCTATTGTCCACGCCTTGAAGATTTAACGTCATTATTTATATGGAGTGCATTGTGAGATTTTCACTGATCACCATAGTTTGCAGCATATTCTTAAGCAGAAGGATATGAATTTGCGTCAGAGAAGGTGGTTGGAGCTTCTCAAGGACTATGACCTCACTATTTTATATCATCCGGGGAAGGACAATGTAGTGGCTGAGGTCCTGAGTCATAGGGCGGAGAGTTTGGGGAGTTTAGCTTACCTTCCAATAGCAGAGCGACCTTTAGCACTTGATCTCCAGGCTTTAGCGGGTCAGTTGGTGAGATTGGCTCTATCAGAGCCCTCCCGGGTATTGGCTTATGTAGTCTCCAGATCTTCTCTTTATGATCAGATTAGATCACGCCAGTACGATGATCCACACTTGCTCGTTCTTCAGGACAGGGTCCGTCGCGGTGATGCCAGGGATGTGGTTATTGGTGATGATGGGGTGATGAGGATGCAGGACAGATTTGCGTGCCCAATGTGGATGGGCTTCAAGATTTGATTCTAGTTGAGGCCCATAGTTCGCGGTATTCCATACATCCGGGTGCCGCGAAGATGTATCAGGATCTGATATAACATTATTGGAGGAGGTGGATAAAGAGGGATATTGCTGAGTTCGTGGCTCGGTGTCTCAACTGTCATCAGGTCAGGTATGAGCACCAGAGACCAGGTGGATTTCTTTAGACATTAGATATTCCGGAGTGGAAGTGGGAGCGAATCACCATGGACTTCGTGGTCGGACTTCCACGGACTTCGAGGAGGTTTGATGCTATATGGGTTATTATGGATCGACTAGCCAAATCCGTGCACTTCATTCCTATTGGTACTACTTATTCTTCAGAGTGGTTAGCTGAGATTTATATCAGAGAGATTGTCTGATTGCATAGGGTTCCAGTTTCTATCACTTCTGACAGAGGTACTCAGCTCACATCTCAGTTTTGGAGAGCCGCAGAGGGAGTTAGGTACTCAGGTCGAGTTGAGCACAGCGTTTCATCCTAAGACCGACCGACAGTCGAAGCGTACTATTCAGATTTTGGAGGATATATTGCGTGCCTAAGTCATTGATTTTGGGGGTTCATGGGATCTTCTACCACTCGCGGAGTTTGCTTATAATGGTAGTTATCAGTCGAGTATCTAGATGGCTCCGTATGAGGCTTTATATGGTAGGAGGTGCAGATCTCTGGTTAGTTGGTTTGAGCCGGGCGAGGCTAGGCTATTGGACACAGACTTGGTTCAGGATGCGTTGGGTAAGGTTAAGTTGATTCAGGAGCGGCTTCGCACGGTGTAGTTTAGGCAGAAGAGTTATGTGAACCGGAAGGTCCGAGATGTGTCTTTCATGGTTGGGGAGAAAGCACTGTTGAAGGTGTCACCCATGAAGGGTTTTATGAGGTTCGGGAAGAAGGGAAAACTGACTCCCCGGTTTATTGGGCCTTTTGAGGTGCTTCAGAGGATTGGGGAGGTGGACTATAGGCTTGCCATGCCTCCCAGCTTATCGAGTATTCATCCGGTGTTCCATGTTTCGATGCTCCGGAAGTATGTTGGTGACCCGTCTCATGTTTTGGACTTCAGCACGGTTCAGCTCGAGGGTGATATGTCATATGAGGTAGAGGAAGTGACTATTTTGGGTCGTCAGGTCAGAAAGCTGAGGTCTAAGGATATAGCTTCAGTGAAGGTTCAGTGGAGAGGACAGCCGGTGGAGGATTCCACCTGGGAGATCGAGCGGGAGATGCGGAGCAGATATCCTCATTTATTCGAGACTGCAGGTATGTTTCTAGACCCGTTCGAGGACGAACGTTTGTTTAAGAAGGGGAGGATGTAACGACATGGCTGGTCGTTTCGTGAGATTAGCCCCGTTTCCCCCATTTCTGCTTTATCATATGTTTCTTAGACTATTTATGTTGTGCTGGGTTAGTTGGTTCGGGTTCGGGTTCGGAGTGGTCGTGGTGAGAACAGAGACACTTAGTCTCTTAAATTAGCTTAATAGTTGAAAGTCAACCGGGAGTTGACTTATTGATAAACGACCTTGGAATGTGGATTTTATGGCCCAGATAGCTTCGTTAGGTGATTTGGGACTTAGGAGTGTGTTCAGAATTCAGTTTTGATATTCGGTGTAGAATTAGGCTTGAATTGGCGAAAGTTAGTTTTTGGCAATTTTCGGTCGGCAGGGGAAAAGAGGCTATCGAGGTCAGAATGGAATTCCGACAGTTGGAGCAGGTTCGTAGTGTCAATTTGGATATGTGTGCAAAATTTTCAGGTCAATCGGATATGTTTTGGTTGGTTTCGGCATCATTGGCGAAATTTAGAAGTTTTAAAGTTCATAGTCTTGACTTTGATGTGATTTTAGTGTTTTTTGGCTGTTTTTGGTGTTTCGAAGGCTCGACTAAGTTCGAATGAGGTTATGGGAGGTGTTGGTATGTTTGGTTGGAGCTCCGAGGGACTCGGGATTGATTTTGGATTGTTAACGGAGGTTTGGACTTAGGAATTACAGCAAACATTGTTGCTGGTGTCATTTTGATGGTGTGGCCGCACCTGCAGAAGAGGAGCCGCAAGTGCGATGGCCGCAAGTGCGAAGGTCATTGCACAGGCGCGAGAAGAGGCCAGGCTGGAGGAGGCCGCACATGCGAGGCATAGGCCGCACCTGCGATGCCGCAGGTGCGGGTGAGGCACTGCAGGTGCGAGAATTAGACTTTTAGTGGATTATCGCAGGTGCGGGTCCACAGGTGCGAAGAATGGTCCGCATGTGCGGATTAACTGGATAGAAAGTATAAATAGGTGCCTCCGCGAAATTTGGGGAATTTCTTCCATTTTTGCATGCGGCTTGAGCTAGTTTGGGAGCAAATTGAAGGAGGAATTCGAGAGTCTTCAGTGGAGATAAGTTTCTAGGATTAAAGACTCATTTCTATGTTATTTTGTGGAAGATTAGGCTTGGGATTTGAGGAATTAAAGTAGAAAAGTTGGGAAAAATTGGAGGAAAATTTGAAAAATTCTTTTGGTGATTTAAGTGGGCAATTGAGGTCAGATTTTGGTATATTTTGTATCGGTAGACTCGTAAGGGAATGAGGATTCTAGTTTAGTGATCTTTATCGAATTCCGAGACGTGGGCCTGGGGCTCGAATTTGGCCGAATTTCGAGAATTATGTTAAAATTTATATCTTTCGATTACATTTTTGTTCCGTTAGTGTATATTGATGATGTTAATCTGATTTTGGTTAGATTCGGAGCATTTGGGAGCCAATTCGAGGAGCAAGCGCATCGCGGAATAGCTTTGGGGCTGTTTTGAGGTAAGTAACGATTGTAACTCAAAACCTGAGGGTATGAAACCCCAGTATTTTATATTGTTTTGTTAAATGAGTTGACGCACATGATAGGCGACGAGCGTGGGGTCGTGCACTGATAGGAATTGTGACCTGGTCCATCCCGTAGCGACTATTAAGCCGCGTATTCGATTTGAGACCTTATGATATCCTGTATTTTAGAAATTTATACTTGTTTATGGGCTGTGAGACATGTATGGGGCCTTGTGCCGACCTATTTAGACCCTCAGAGGTACTTTTACATTATTCTCACACTATCCTGAAAGAACAATTGTGAACTCAATCACGTTTCCTACTTGTTGTTATTTTCACTGTTATCACACTGCTTTGAAAACTCTGAGAAGTATTTTGGGCTGAATCCCGTGAATTGAGATAAATTGCCCAAGTGGCTAGTGAGGATGACTAAGTCAGGCCAAGAGCCGAGTATGTGAGGGTAGTTATGGATCGGGCTGCACGCCGCAACAATATATATATATATATATATATATATATATTGTTGCGGCGTGCAGCNATATATATATATATATATATATGTTCAGGCCGATAGCCGAGTATGTGAGGATAGTTATGGATCAGGCTTCACGCCGCAGAAATATATATGTTATATATTACATATGGATTAGGCTGCACGCCGCAGCAATATATAGATTATGTATGGGTCGGGCTGCACGCCGCAACAATGTACATATTGGATCAGGCTGCACGTCGCAGCAAATATATAGCGCTTGGGTTGTAGGAGCCCCTCCGGAGTCTGTACACCCCAGTGGGCGCAGTCGACT
>ML344384.1:0-40051 GCA_005239505.1 Nicotiana paniculata | reverse complement strand
CATTAAGCACATATCAAGTGTAATTCTATCATTAATGCTCATAAAATGTAAGGTATATCACATTTTAAACTATGCAATTTAGTCTCGCATCAATACCCATCATGATGCATGCATTGAGGATTTCTTTCTCGATACTTATGTCGGTTTCATTTCTAGAAGGAATTAGACGAGATCATACAAAATTGAGCCAATACTGGCCTTCCAGGGGGATATCCCTCTTGAGAATCTTTTGGTGTGGAGCTATCCAGGATGGAGTTCCCTTGTCTATGATGGAGGCAACCTAAGCATGCTCAGATTCCTTATTCGCAAGTTTTGCATCATACTCAGCCGAGTTTGGCTCCCAATTCTCAAAATAGATATTGTTGATTAAAGCAGCATCATAGAGTAATTGGACCCCTCGAAATAGGATAGACTGCAAGAATACACGATTTCGCTTTTGCTCAGCATTCCTTGAGGCAGCATAAGCAGCATATAATTCCCTGACGAGCGTCTCGTTGTACTCCCCCCGAACTTGATTGAAGAACTCCCCAATTCCTTTTTTTAATATTTTCAAGCACATGAGGGTAATGTTATTTTAAACCGTTCAAACCTAGTTGTTTCTCTTTAATTATTTTTCTCTTTTCTAAGCCATCTATGTACAGTTTCCAAGAGGGGGGGACCCTAAATCGGAGATCTTCACCCGTTTTCCGACGTGTTTCAGCATGGAGGTCAACGGATGGCATAAGATCAATTTGTTCCTCCTCCTCTTCAAACTAGGAGGAGTGCTCATATGTGCTTCTTGATGTTTCGTCTTGGACGTTTGGATTGTTTTTCTTGTTGACTCAAGGTAGAATCCAGTTTCTTTCCTCGAGCGGGAGGTGATCGCAATGTGAGAGATTTCATTGGTGCCATTCCTGTCAATGAATCAATTGGTGAGTAATTGATATATCATGGGAAACATATTAAGAGAGGATAAAAGAAACAATAAATATTTCCGATGAGTTATGCGATCGCATAACAACTCTACGAGCCGAAAACCCATCGCAAAATACACCCCTCAGAAGCCAAAGCAGGAATGCAATCGCGAAAGTGGTCGCAGAACAACTTATGTGACTGCATATTGGTCGTGTTTTTCTCACCAGATGTGGAAAATGAACTACCTCAGTCTGCAGCACTTTTGCGGACCGCGAAGCTTCTGTGGTCGCAAACCCAATCGGACATGATCTTTTTAGAAGGTTACCTAGGGCAACAAAATGTGATGACTCTGTGGACCACAAACCATTTATGCGGACCACAAAGATCATCGTCCTTAGTCAAAAAGTCTATGTACTCAACTATGGAGCTTCTAACATCTAAATTCAGTCATTGCACACCCAGTACATAGAAAAACTTTGCAACCCCTGTTCTCTACTCCTATTCTGTAGATTAAATCCCCAAGACCCAGTTTACCCACAACATCAATTTTCCACCAAACAATGATTTTTGAATCAATTACGCACACATTGATACCCACAACAAGGGATTGAGAAGAAGGGAGAAAGGAAATGCAAGCACATGATCTTCTTCAACGTGATTAATCAAGAGAGAGGGGGGAAATTTAAATACCAGATATCTGATTAGTTGAAGAACTCGTCCTGAGATACGAACCAGGTGACCCCTTTCATTGCAATTCCTTTTTATCTTTTTGTGATTTTGTGTTGTTAATCCGATGTTTTTGGTCTTTTTCTTTTTTTCTTTTTTTCTTTTTTTTTTTTTGATTGCTTTTGTGTTGTGCGCTTTTTGTGTGTATGATAGTGTGAGTGTGCGACTGACATGCAGAGGGAGTTAGGGTTTAATACCTGGGAGTTCTGCAGTGGAAAAGTGCATCGCATAACACATTATGCGGTCGCATGTGTGGTATGCAATTAGTTAGGGATTGCTTGAGGAAAATCAACTTTGTGATTCATTCTGTGGTCGTATAATCATTATGCGGGCAGCAGAAATAGAAATCCCACTGCATTTTTTGAGGGCCGAAATTGCATTTTCTTCTGAGTGTGTCTACGACCACTATACGGTTTGCAAAGCCATTATGCGACTGCATATGTTGCCGCAGACCACATGTCCTATTTTCCTTCATTTTTCTCAGCCTTTTCACCATGTTTCAATGTATTTTAGGTTACCTGCATTCTAACACACACTTCACAATCCATTATGCGACCGCATATGTTGCGGCAGACCACAGGTCTTGTTTTCCTTAATTTTTCTCAGCCCTTTCACCATATTTCATTATATTTTACCTGCATTCTAAAACACACGTCAAATTGCTCAATACTAACAACTAAACCTTCAAAAATTAAAATTCAACCAAAAGTGTTACCACACGTGGGTTGCCTCCCAAGAAGCGCTTGATTTAACGTCGCGACACGACGATGTTGTCCCCATGTTGGCTAACCAATAGTGGGGGATGGTGTAGGACTATCCTTGAGTGTGAATTGTTCTACAAGTGCCTTTCACCTGTGGTTCCGAAGTAATTCTTGACCCGTTGGCCATTTACTTTGAAATTTCGAGACCCGTCCTCACACTCCAATTCAATAGAGCCATAGGGGGACACATTCACAACTTTGAACGGGCCAGACCATTTGGATTTGAGTTTTCCTGGGAATAACTTGAGCCTTGAGTTGAAGAGTAAGACCAATAAACCGTATTTGAATTCCCCCATCAAAATCTTCTTGTCAAGAAAAAACTTCATTCATTCCTTATATATGGTTGCACTCTCATAGGCATGAAGATGGAATTCTTCCATCTCGTTGAGTTGTGTCCTTCTTAGGTTAGCAGTTTTGGCCCATCCAAGATTCAATTTTTTCAATGCCCACATGGATTTGTGTTCAAGCTCCGGTGGCAAGTGAAACGCCTTACCAAAAACCAACCTGTCACGCCCCGAACTTGGGGGCGAGACCGGCACCCGGTGCCTCACCTATCCTTGAGTACCAACTTGCGACTAAGGGACTCTAAACATATAATGTCATACTTTGTCCATGGGCCACATTTCAAGACAATTTGAAAATGCTGACTAAATATCAATATACAGCTAGGCCGAAAAGGCCGTCATAAGTATTATAGCTGACAAACCAACAAAATATGCATACAAGGCCTACAAGCCCAACATACTGCACTAACTGACAAGATTGGTCTACAAGCCTTTACTGATGGATGTACTATGACCAGACAACTTTGAAGGATGCTGAGCTTACCGATCAAGCTGAACTCGGGAAACACCTACTGAGGAGGTCTACTCGTCTGTCTTTCTGAACCTGCACGCATGAAATGAAACCTCTCCGACAAAAGGGACGTCAGTATGAAATAATGTACCGGATTAATATAAGGCAACAGAATAACTGAAAGCTGAAACTGAACTGATAATATAATAACTGAAAGTAACTGGGAGTCAAAGATAGTCTTAAGATATGCTTACCTGCGGATACTGACTCAACTCTCTCAATATAGTAAGTAAAATAGTTGTCTAGCCTTATAGGTCTCGGTATATATAATAGCTCTACCGTAGTAGGCTCGCTCAGAGGCGCTCGACCATACTAGGCTCTTTATCTCGGCAATTCAAGGATCGCTCATAGGCGCTCGGCCACAGCAGGCTCGGTATATAACTTACCATCTGATCAGAGGTTTCCCAATAGGGGCCTGCCCACCAATTATAGCTCGATGGTGGTGAAAATACTGTAATACTGTATATATATATATATATTGTTTGCTATCTTAGCTCAAAAAAGACAATACTAAACTGAATATGAAGTCTCGATAAGGGAGAAAACTGTAACTTACGAGACTAAGATAATGTATATAAATTCAGGAGTATGAACTTCTCTTTATGCCTCATTACAAACACATGTAGTTACAAGATCATGTCAAAAAGGAAATAAGGGATAGCCTTAACATACCTGAGCCGATTCTCTTGACAATCCCTCTAACATACGTCAACGGCGACAACACGTAACGGCGAATCGACGTAGGGGAAAATCCGTATAATATTCTTGAGAAAGATTGCACCGTACTCCCTTAAAATTGCAAAATCTCACGTTGTTAAGATTCAATCTCGTATGAATTGTTGAAACAATCACGTTGCCATTCCAAAATATGTATGATACTTTGCTGAAGATTTCTTTCCTCACTTTGTATGGACATAAGCATCTCCTTAAGATTTGAACAATTCAATTTTAGAAAGGTTATATTTTAACCTTTAGGTGGGCCCCACTTCTTTGGGATGACTAAGCCACTTAAACACCCTACTTTTCCACCTTCAAATGTGTATTAAGAGTCACTTTAACAAAGACTCGCTGGCTGCCACGTTTGGGGTTCAAGAATTTATCCAAAAAGTCTTAATTAGCTTAATTACTTAATTAATATCCCACTAAAAATTGATAATTACCCAATTATCCACATAATTAAGCATTATCTCAAATTACTTAAAATATTACTCACTTTTAACACACTTTATACACATTACTATCATAGTCATGTGTTACCTTGTATGGTACTAGTCCATAAATATCAAGTATTATAGTTCGGACAATATTTTATTCCAAATTATCAAACATCGACGAAACTCGTTTTCTTCGATTCACTTATCCTCTCACCTTCACGAATTTACTTATCACTTGTTTGAAATAGCATAATACTTATAATCCCAAAATAATCTCATTCCCGAACTTACGTCGATTAACTTACGATGAAACTTTAACGTATGAAAATGCAGGATGTAACATCTCATTTCCGAGCTTTCATCAATTTACTTATGGTATACTTTTCACGTACAAAAATATGGGGTGTAACAGAACCGGTATGGTGAGGTGCCAATGGGAGTCTTAAATGCTATGCGATATGCCCACAATGCATCATCTAGCTTCCTTGACTAGTCAGTCCTGTTTGCATTAACAGTTTTTTCTAGGATGTTTTTGATCTTCTTGTTGGAAACTTCAACCTGGCCGCTCTATTGAGGATGATAAGGGGTGTCCACCTTGTTATTTACTTCATACTTTTCGAGCAGCCCAGTGAAAGCCTTGTCGCAAAAGTGAGAGCCACCATCACTAAGGATGGCCCTTGGGGTACCAAACATCGTAAATATGTTCTTCTTCGAGAAAGTGGTTATATGCTTTGCCTCATTATTGGGAAAGGTGATTGCCTCGACCCATTTGGAGACATAGTCCACTTTCACCAAGATATATGTTATGCCATAAGAGCTTACGAAGGGATTCATGAACTCTATCCCCTACACATCAAATATCTTGACCTCTATTATAAAGTTCATAGGCATCTCATGTCTTCTAGAAATTGACCCTTGTCCTTGACATTGATCACATGCCTTGACCCTTTCTTATCCTTGAATTCAAAGTCAAACTCTTGTAACAAAAAGACCCACCTAATCAATCTTGGTTTAGCATCCTTCTTCACCATAAGATAGCAGAGAGCAGTATGATCGGTGTAAACTATCACTTTTTGGACCCCAACAAATAGGCCCGGAATTTTTCAAAAGCATAGACAATGGTAAGGAGTTCTTGCTCAGTCACAGTGTAATTCATTTGTGCGCCATTGAATGTCTTGCTTGCATAGTAGACAAAATGAAGGATCTTGTTATGTTGTTGACCAAGTACCGCCCCAATAGCTACACCACTGGCGTCACACATGAGTTCAAATGGAAGAGACCAATCAGGTGTGAAAATAATAGGTGTCGTGGTGAGCCTTGCTTTCAATTCCTCAATCTTTGAGACACTTCTCATCGAATTCAAACTTTGCATATTTTTCAAGGAGCTTGCACATCGGACTTTCAATTTTTGAGAAGTCCTTGATAAAACGCTTATAAAACATGCCCAAAAAGCTCCAGACACCATTTTACCAAAGTGGGAGGAGGAAGCTTGGAAATGATTTTGATCTTTTCCCGATCAACCTCTATGCCTTTCTTGGAAGTTTGTGGCCCAGAACAATGCCCTCGTCCACCATGAAGTGGCACTTTTTCCAATTTAGCACGAGGTTGGTTTCCTCACATCTTTTGAGCACTTGTCTAAGGTTGTCAAGGAAATTCTCAAAGGAGTCACCAACTGCAGGGAAGTCATCCATAAACACCTCTAAGAAATCCTCCACCATGTCTGAGAAGATTGACATCATGCATCGTTGAAAGGTTGCCGGGGCATTGCATAGCCCAAATGGCATACGGCTAACGGCAAAGGTCCTATACGGGTATGTGAATATTGTCTTCTCCTGATCTTCTAAGGAAATATTGATTTGTTTATAGCCAGAATAACCATCCAAGAAGAAATAGAATGACCTTCCCACTAGCCGATCAAGCATTTGATCAATAAAAGGCATAGGGAAATGGTCCTTCCAAGTAGCACTGTTGAGCTTCCAGTATTCCATGCAAACTCTCTACCCGGTCACCGTCCTCGTTGGGATGAGATCATTTTTGTCATTTTGAATCATGGCCATGCCTCCTTTCTTTGGCACACATTGCACCGAACTCACCCAATGGATATCGGCAATGGGGTAGACTACCCCGGCATCTAACAATTTTATGATTTCTTTTTTCACATCCTCTTACGTGGAAGGGTTTAAACTTCTTTGATGCTCCATGCTAGGTTTGCTCTCTTGCTCTAAATGTATCTTGTGCTCACAAATTCCGGCGGGAATCTCTCGAATGTTTGCTATTGTCCACCCAAGGGCCTGTCTGTGCTCCCTCAAGGTATTCAACAACTATTCAACATGCACATCGTTCAACAAAGAAGAAACAATTACATGTAGAGTCTCATTAGAGACAAAAAATTTTATACGTTAAGTACGGTGGAAGTGGATTGAGCTTAAGTTGTGGCGGCTCGATAATTGAAGGCTTAGCGGGAGGAGTGACTCTATTCTCTCAGACAAGAGAAATTTTCTTTGGTGCATAAGTATAGGGCCCAAGCCCTTCTAATGCATTTACCTATTCCATGTATCCTTCCATGTCTTCACCATCAAAATTCACCAAAATACCCGCCAATGCCTCACCAAGGCATTTTTCTTCCATCTTCAACTCGATTGCATCCTCTACCTCATAAACAATATCAATGACTGAGATGCTTTCATATGCATGTAGAAATTTCATACCCTTACTCGCTTGAAAGGTAACCTCTTCGTCATTAACTCGGAACTTGATCTCTTTTCGTTTCAAATCCATGAGTTCTCTTCTGGTAGCAAGGAATGGTCTCCCCAAGATGATAGTGATTTCTTTATCAACAACACAATCAAGGATCACAAAGTCGACAGGGTAAAGTAACTTTACCACTTTCACAAGAACATCATCAACAATCCCCACCGGTCTCTTTATTGAATGATCAGCCATTTGCAACTTTATACTTGTACGCCTCGGCATACCTAACCCAGCTTGCTTATAAATATCAAGAGGCATTAAGTTGATTCTATCCCCATTATCACAAAGAGCTCGTGAAAAATAGCGCA
Source organism: Nicotiana paniculata (assembly GCA_005239505.1). Lineage (NCBI taxonomy): Eukaryota > Viridiplantae > Streptophyta > Magnoliopsida > Solanales > Solanaceae > Nicotiana > Nicotiana paniculata. The sequence continues at coordinate 32,602 of ML344384.1, read as the reverse complement.
ACCCCGATAGTGCATGGAACAGTAAAAGCTCTTGGGTCTTCTTTGTTATGAACGGTGGTTGTTGCAATGATGGAGCTAATCCGGTGAGTCAAATTCACCACTTCATAATTTGTGGTTTTCTTCTTGGTGATCAAGTCCTTCAAGTACTTAGAAAAACCTGGCATCTCTTGAAATTCTTCCACAAATGGAATGTTCACCGATAATTGTTTGAGAATGTCATAGAATTTCTCGAGTTTGCTATCATCAACCCTCCTAGAAATTCTTTGAGGGAAAGGAGGGGGAGGTCTGGGAATTGGTGCTAGAGTTTTTGGTGTCTCTTTTACCTTTTCCTTAACCTCTTCACAGTTTACTCCTTAACTTTTCACTTTCTTTGGGAGTCTTTCAACTTCAACATCAATTGGCACCTCAACTTGTGCCTCAACCTCCTGTTCAGGATCTTCCACTTCGACCACTTGTTCATTCTCTCCTTGAAGTATTTTCCCACTTCGAGTTGTGATTGTCATACAATGAGAAATCGGACCACTCCCATTACCTTTTGGGCTTGCTATTGTGTAACTTGGGAGTGTGCCCTTTTGCTTCAGATTTTGCTCTCTTGATAGATCTCTCATTTGAATTTCTAACTTTTGTATGGATGCTACCCACAAGCTCGGTCATGTTCTTCAATGAAGTGTTGGATATTTCTTGATTTTGCAATACTCTTTCAAGCATGTTCTCCAATTTGGACTCACTAGAAGAACTTTCCTTCCAATGCTATGAGTTAGACTATTGCCCCTTTGGTGGAACATAGGGGTTTGAACTCTAATTTGAATAGATGTTGTTGTTGTTACTCCAATTAAATTGATTTGAACTACCTTGATTATTTCACCATTGTTGATGGACTTGCCCTGCGAGTTAGACCTACATTGATTTTGTTGTCCAGAACCTTGGTAGGGTTGTCTTTGGTAACCACCTTGAGAGTTTTTGACATAATTTTCTTCCTCGTAATCCTCATTTGACAAGGGTTGCACATCTTCCACAACATTCACCTTTTTTGTTTGGCTTCAGTAAATATCCTTGTCAACACATTGATGTTAGTAGCAAGACCGGCAATTACTTGATCTCTTTCTTGGTTCTCCTTAATCATGTTGGTCAAGGAATGAGTACCATATGCAATTCCATCTGTAGTGTCTTCCGAGTGCCAAGCTTGGTTTTCTGCCATCTTGTCAAGAATTTGTGTGACCCTTGCAAATGTTTTATCCATAAAGGATCCATCAACTGCATTTTTGGCTATGGATTGATTCATAGGATCCAAGCCCATGTAAAACTTCTCCAACAAGATGTTGTCCGGAAAACCATGATTCGGTGACCTCACTAGATATAGCTTGAATCGATCCCATGCCTCATATAGATGCCCTCCAGTAGTTGCTTGAAGAAGAAAATTTTATCCCGGAGCTCGGACTTCTTGCTTTGCGGGAACCATTTAGCTATGAAATCTCGAAAGATTTGCCAAGTATGAATGGAATTAGGTGGTAGATTTTGGATCCATTGCCTTGCCTCTCCGGTTAGTGAGTACTTTAACACCCTCAGCCTTAGGGCATCATCTGAAATGTGATTTTGTTTGTGCATCGCACACACACCGAAGAAGTTTCTGAAATGTTGTGTTGGATCATCATTGGTGGAATTTATGAAAAACCCCTCCTCTTTGAGCATTAGGATTAGATTTTGTTCCACCTTGAAGGTCGTAGCATCAACTCTTGGAGGTACAATGGCATTTGTATCCTCAATATACTCATCTATATCCGCAAAAATGTTTTCTTCTTTCCGCTCGCCCATGTTTACCTAGGGACACCAAGCAAAACAAGAAAAGTGTGATGGAATAGAAGGAGACATAAATTAAAGAATACACTAAATAGTACTTTCAAAATCGTATGTCCCGGCAACAGCACCAAAATTTGAAAAGGTTACTTGAATAGTGTGAAACTTGACTTAAGTCGTAATTCTACTCCGTTAGCTTAAAGAGATGTTGTAATTATGTGTAATAAAGAAAACTATTGTGTTGTCAGAATATAATTAATTTGATTAAGGAAACCAAGGTGGTGTCCCCATAAATGGAATGTAATGCAATAGGTGTTAATATGATATATTTCTAATGGAAGGTCCCTCGATATGGAAATGGTTTCTAAATGACTACCCAGTATTTCCCAATAGTTAGATAGTATTTTCTCTTTATAATTTTCCCAAAAATAAAAGAGTTTCAATTAATAATAACATATATATGCCAAAAAAAACCATTTATTCCTAAGTGATTTTATTAAACAAGGTTTAAATCTTTGAATCTTTGCTATTCATTTCTATCGAATCCTAACTCACTTTTCCAAGTAAAAATAGAGTGAAATGGCATTAGTCAATGTTGGCAACCACCAACATTAAATGAAGCATGAGAAATGACTAAATNATTTAGGGTCCACAACCTTAGTATTTAAAACTAGCTACTCATACTAGAATACAAGAACAAAGCAATAAATAAAGTCATAAAGCTTACAAAGATACAAGATTCTCTCTTCAAAAGCTTCCAAAACAATGGTGTACTCAAGGCTTTCAATGTAGCCTCTTTTTCAGACAAGATGTCCCACAAAAACCCTAGTAAATCTATTTATAATGGGCTAAAAGTCGAGGTTAAATTTAGACAAAACTACCCCTTTAGATCACATCTGCGACCGTAGAATGGATCGCGGATCACGTATATAGTCCGCACATCTGCGACCGCAGAATGGATCGCAGATCACGTATATGGTCCGCAGAAAAGCAAAGTCACCGCATAATTGCACGCCCAGTTTCCCAGTTGTCCATTGCAGATCCGTTATACGGTCCGCATATTGATTATGCGATTGTAGGCTACGTCGCGAAAGTGCTCTCGCAGAATCTTTTCTTGCACTTATGCGTTCATTATACGGTCCGCAGATGCGTTATGCACCCGCATAATATACCGTATATTCTCTCTTCCATAACTGGAACACCTGCTTCAGTCTGTGATTGGTTTGCGGCCCGTACATCACTTCTGCGGTCGCAGACCCTGCCGCATTTCTGCCCTTCTATGGGTTTTTGTCATCTTTTTGTGTTCTTGGTTCTTCAAGTCTGGTGCACTGCAAGACACAAAACTTCATAAGAAATAACTAAAAATGCTTTAAAAGAGGAGCAGAAAGTCTATGTAATTAGTATCAAAAGTGCTGAAATTCTACGGCACATCAGTCCTCTCCCAGTTTGTGCGTTATTTTTCTTTATTTTTGTTACTGCTTCATATATACTTGTACAGGTTTATTTACGTAGGTGTCTTATCATAGCCTCATCAGTACCTTGTCAAGATTAGGCTCGACACTTACGGAGTACATTGGGCCGGTTGTACTCATACTATACTTTTGCACTTCTTGTGCAGATACTAGTATTGATAACCCGTGGTATGTGAGGTGTGTCAGCTTGAATCACTGCTTACACAGTCTCGAGGTAATACTGCTAGCATCCGCAGATCTTGAAGTCCACTTCCTTTTCCTACTTTTACTATTCGTTTCCTTCAAACAGTTGTATTTATTTCAGATTTTATTTGTAGACTTCCACTTGCTCGTGTACTCGTGACTCTCGATTTTTGGGAGTAGATATTATTGTGTGACTTATGTTGGTACTATATCATATTGGTTTTCTATTTCTCGTTGTAAATCATCGTTGTGTTTTAACTGTTAAAAATTAGTTATTTAATTGCCTAACGTCGGCTTGCCTAGCAAGTGGATGTCAGGCGCCATCATGACCCCGAGGTTGGGATTCAGGGTCGTGATAAGTTGGTATCAGAGCCCTAGGTCCCTAGGTTACCTAGGTCTCACGAGTCATGAGCAAGCTTATTATAGTCTGAGGATCGGTATGGAGACATCTTTACTTATCTTCCAGATGCTATGGAGTTTTAGGAAAAATATTCACTTCTTTCCTTCTCTATCATGCGATTTTATTATATCATTGATGATTGAGCCATAATATTCGTGTTCTCTCGTAGATGGCAAGAACACGTACAACATTTGCAGTTGGACAGGAGCTGGAGCCCCCTGTGATAGCTACTACAAGGGGCAGAGGCTGAGGCCGAGGTCAAGACAAAGGTCGGGGCAGAGGCCGAGGCCGAGGTCAAGACAAAGGTCGAGGCAGAGGCAAATCTCAGCCTAGAGCTCTAGCACTAGCACCCGTAGTGGAGCCTTAAATTGATCATGAGGACGAGGTCCCAGCTCAGACCGCACCCATTGGACCAGCTAAGGCTGTATAAGTTTACTAAGCTTTGCCCTAATAATTTCAGCGGTGTAACTTTTGAGGACCCACAGGATTACTTGGACTGTTGGCACGAGGTGTTGTGTAACATGGGTATAGTTTAGACCAGTGGGGTTAAATTTTGCAGTGTTCCAGATGACTGGTTCTGCCAAGAGATGGTGGAGATATTATGTGTTAACTAGACTAGCTGTTTCACCTCCAGTTACCTGGGATAACTTTTCACAACTATTTCTAGAGAAATTCATTCCTTTCACTCTAAAAGAGGATTACCACAGGCAGTTTGAGCGTCTTCAGTAGGGTAGCATGACTGTTACCCAGCATGAGACTCGATTTGTGGACCTAGAACGCCACGCCATTATCTTGATCCCTAATGAGGGAGAGAGTGAAAAGATTCATTGATAGACTGACTTTCACTATCAGGATATAGATGGCCAAGAAGACCGGAGATGATATTACTTTTCTGAGATCCGTAGAGACTGCTATATGGATCAAGATGGTTTGTGGTCAAGAGAGGGGACTAGAATCTGATAAGAGGCCTCGTTATTTTGGTGGTTTCAGTGGTTCCTGGTCTGGAGGCTAGGGTACATTTTTTTGAGGTCGTCCTCCTAGTATGTTTCAATCAGTACTTCAGGCATCCCACGGTGCTTTGGGTAGTCTTGGTCCTTATGTGTCTCATCCTGAGCAACTGGCCTACAGTGCACCATCAGCTCCTATTAGTACACCTCCGATCCAGAGTCATCAGAGTGGTTATCCGGGTTGACAGGGTATGTTGCAAGGTCAGCAACTACATCAATCGAGGGCTTGTTAACTTGTGGAGATCCGAGGCACCTTTCTAGATTTTGCCCCAGATCACAGGGCGGCATGCACTAGCAAGGTTCTTGTGTCATGATTCCGGCACCGGTTTCCTCACCGCTCACTCAGCCAGCTAGAGTCGGGGGTCACGCTTCTATAGATGGAGGTCAATCCATTAAAGGTGGAGGTTAGTCCATTAGAGGTGGAGGCCAGTAAACTAGGGGCCGTCTGAGGGACAGAGGTTAGAATGGTGAGGCCCAGCCCCATTTTTATGCATTCCCAGCTAGACCAGAGGTCGAGTCATCTGACATCGTCATCACAGGTATTGTTCCAGTTTGCGATAGAGATTCTTCAGTTCTATTTGGTCCGGGCTCTACTTATTCCTACGTGTCATCCTAGTTTGCTTCATATCTGGTTGTGCCTCGTGATTCGTTGATTGCTTATGTGTATGTGTCCACACCTGTGGGAGACTTTACTATTATAGATTGTCTTTATCGCTCGTATATGATTACTACTGGGAGTCTTGAGAATAGTGTATATCTCCAACTTTTTGATATGATGAACTTTGAAGTTATTTGGACATAGATTAGTTGTCCCCGTATCATGTTATATCGGACTGTCACGCCAAAATGGTGACCTTAGACATGTCAAAGTTTCCTCGATTAGAGTGGAGAGGGACTCCCGGTCATTATACCAACATGGTTATTTCTTATGTAAAGGCTCGGCGCATGGTCGAGCAGGGATGTTTAGCTTATTTGGCCTATATTCACGATTCTAGTGCGGAGGTTCCTTCCATGGATTCGGTACCAGTTGTGTGTGAGTTTCTAGAGGTGTTTCTTGCAGATCTGCCAGGGATGCCACCCGACAGATATATTGACTTTTTATTGATTTGTATCCAGGAACTCAGCCCATTTCTATTCCAACATACCGCATGGCGCCACCTGAGTTGAAGGAACGGAAGGAGAAATTGCAGGATTTTCTTGATAAGGGATTCGTTAGACCTAGTGTCTCACCTTAGGGTGAGTATGTGTTGTTCATGAAGAAGAAGGACGGTTCAATGAAGATTTGTATAGATTATCAACAATTGAACAAAGTCACCATCAAGAACAAAATGATGAGGTGTATGCTTATATGAATTCTTTGTTTGAAGAGTATCTATAAAAGTATTCAGCAGGATGTTGTTCTCAATCTCCATCTAGATTTACTTTATCTGATAACACATGTAATACATCTAGTGGGAGTGTTATAGCTGCATTTTTAATAAGGTCGAAGCTTCACTTGAAGAAACAAAAGGAAGACAATGAAAGTGGGACTGCTAAATCGCAGTTGGATAATGTCACGACCCAAAATTCACACCTTCGGGACCGTGATGGCACCTAACATTTCATTCTCTAGGCAAGCCAATGTTAGAGTAATTCTTTTGCCCATTTTAAACACTTCGAACAATTTAGCCAATTAGACAAAATAAAACTACAATAAAGTACGAAGTAGCATAATGACCCAATTATGTAAGTACAACCCAGATCTGGAGTAACAAGTACACTAGCTTTTAGAGGTTCTACAAATAGAGTCTGAAATAGGTACAACTGTCTAAAATGAAATGAACGGTAAATACGGAAAGAGGAAGGGTACTTCAAGGTATGCAGGAGCCAACAGATCTACCTCGAGTCTCCAAATAAGCTAATCTGAGTTAATGCACCTCATGGACAGTTGGGACCAGTACCAAAATCTGCACAAGAAGTATAGAGTGTAGCATGAGTACAACCGATCAAATGTACTCCGTAAGTGTCGAGCCTAACCTCGATGAGGTAGTGGCGGGGCTATGACAGAACACTCACGTGATTAAACTTGTGCAAACAAAAATATATATAAAACATAACAACAATAAAGATTAAACATGTACTATTGGGAGGGGGCATGCGAAGGGGAACATGATACGATAGCTATAACAAAAATAACAACAAAACTATCAAGCAAATCACCAACCAATGGAAATGGATAACATAATGAATGAAGACTACATGACATCACCCATCGCGTTTTTACTCTCAACCTCACAATGGAGCAACAATAATGGCATGACGTCACCGTTCGTGCTTTTACTCTCTATTTCTCCATAAAATGATAAATACGGCACGACATCACCCTTTATGCTTTTACTCTAAATTTCATCATGAAACGATAAATACGGAACGGCACACCCTTCGTGCTTTTACTCTCTTCCTCACTATGTATTAATCGATAAATGAAACAATAACCGATACGACATCACCCTTCGTGCTTTAACACTCTCCCTTACCATGTAGAAATGAATATATAACATTTGGGGAGATAGAATAAGCAAGAATAAATCTTACAACAACAGCAGTTCAACAATACCAAACCTCGATTTCCAAAAATACTCGATTATCACAAATAGTTCATAAATGCGAAAAGAATGATCAATTAAGTAATAAACTAGTCTAATCTTGGATACCATAATCAAAGAAGAATGTAATACAAGAAACAAGTCCCACCCGCATACTTTAACCCAATAACAACGCATAAGTACTTGTCACCTCACATATACGTTGTACCCAAACATTTCAACACGTAGCAAATGGGAAAATAACTCATAATCCCTCAAGCTAAGGTTAACCACGATACCTACCTCGCTCCAAAATCGACTCAAAGCTCAATCACGGCTTTGCCTTACGAACAAGTCTCTGAATCAACCAAAACTGGAAATTTGTAAATCAAAATAAGCCTCAGGAACTACCCGCGAATGAAAGAGGTTCAATTTAGGTCATTATTGAAAAAGTCAACTCTCTGGTCCACTTGGTCCAAACCGAAATTTGGAACAAAAATGGATTACCCATTCACTCCATAGCCCGGTTATATAATTTGTTCCAAATCAGACCTCAATTTGAGGTCTAAATTCAAATTTTATAAAACCCTCTAATTCTACCCAAATCCCTAATTTCTACCATGAAAATCCTATATTTAAGGTTGAAATCTTATAAATTGTAATGGTTAATTGAAAGAAAGTAGGTTAAGTCACTTACCAATGAATTGGAGAAGAAGAGTTCTTCAAGAAATTGCCTCTCAGGTTTTTAGGGTTAAAAGTTTGAAAGAATGAGAAAAATCCCGTCTATCTCAACTTTTGGCCAGGCGTAGCTGTCGCAATTGCGACCTTGGGTTCACAAATGCGAACCCCACAAATGCGAAAAAGCATTCACAAATGCAAATAAATATGTTCGCAAATGCGAACCCGAGAAGATCACAATTGTGACTCAAATCTCGAAAATGCAAGAAACCATCCCCCAAACCCTACTCGCAAATGCGAAGTCTCCTTCACAAATCCGAGGCTCGCATTTGCGAGCCATACCTTGCATTTAAAAGTCTGTAGTCCAGCACCAGAACACACATGTTTTAACCAAAAAAAAGAATTTTTAGTCAAAGCTTATATTTAGAAGAAATCGGGTTACTGATAACCAAATAATACCTTAGTTCCTCAACAATCCATTTGAAAAGAAAGAAACAAAAATAACAATGTGAATTAGCAAAAAGAAATAAGGAATGAAATAATAATCTATTCCTCAAATTAAGTATAAAGATTTAGTAAAGCGAGATATTATAAGTATATTTCAGTAGTACATGGAACTTGTCCTTACAAGTAAGATTCTCTATCCTTAAATAAGATTACCCAATCATAACGTTTTTCCCTATTGATGACGAATTCATTATGAGCATTAATGATATTAATTGCTCGTTATGGTTGATAACCATAACTGACGCTTCGTAGCTATAAATGCCTTGTAACGATTCTGATTTTCTTTCCTTATTTACTATTGATTCATGAATTTTTCCTCCTTTTTGGCCTTGATTCACTCTGCTCTTGCCTCTTTAACAACTTTTTAGGCTCGGTCATCTGTTCTTTACTATCCCGTGGGTGTTCATTTTGCATTTTCCTTGCACTCTTAATTTCACTATGCCAATTGTCATTTCACCATTGTTCCACATATCATGCTTTGTTAGCTCAGCAAGGTTCCACGCGTGACATTGTTTTTCCACCAATGCAGATAGTCCCCCCACTTTCTGAAGAGTGGTAAGTATTTATGGCGGGAATTCTTTGCCACGGCTTTTTGAGTATCTTTGCATTTTCTTCAGAATCAACGCGAAGTATGTCACGTCTATTTAATGCATGTTCCACGTGGATTTTAATGATTGGTTCTACAGTTTTTCAGTGCTTTATAGGGTTTTACTGTGGCTCCATCAGTCACGAATGATGGTTTTATTATGACGCTTCATAAAGACCGACTTTTAATGATGATTGTGTCTTCTTATAAATACTTCATTACTCTTTGATTTTTCGAAATCTTTCTTCTACAGTATTCCTTATATTAATCTTCCTTCTTGTTTCCGTATCCACTCTTTTTTAATCCTCAATATAATCAAGTCTTCTTCTACATTAGACCCTCACAAGGTTGTGATCATTGATGAACTCGCTCTTTCTACTGTCCCTACTAGAAGTAGGAGAGGTGGAAGACTCCGTAGTTTAGGATCGTTGTCTAACCGCGGTTCCTCTTCTAATGGCAATGTTTCTAACCTTCCTCTTCTAAACCTAGGGATCCTTTGACTCCTAGATCTTCTTTTAGGAATAGAGACTCAAGTGAACCAGTGCGAGAACCAACAATTGCAGAGATTGTTCCTCAAGAATTTTCTTTTTCAAATGATCGCGAATCCATGAGAAATCAAGTTTCATCTATAGCTTCCCTTAACCCTGCCGACCTTTATCCGACCTTAATTACTACTGGTCTTATTTCCTTGGTTCGAAGAGAATGTAATTGGAAACCAGATTTCCCAGTCTTAGTTCCGGGTTCCAATCAGAGAATAACTTCATACCAAGCTACTTATTCCTTCGTTTATGCTTACTCCTTTACTTTAGAGTTAAAACCACCTATCGACCCAGTATTCATTGAATTATGCCGTTACTTCAACGTGTATCTTGGACAAATTGGCCCCATTGTTTGGAGGGTTGTTGCATGCCTTCGTTATTTATCAGACCTAGCGTCTATGCCTTTTACTTTCCGATACTTGCTTCATCCTTACTCTTCTAAACTATTTCGTGAAGGATTTTTTTCTCTTGTGGCTAGAAGTAAGAGAGTATTGGTTAGCCCTGAAGATGACAGAGACCGTGGCTGGTATGCCCATTTTGTTGTTGTTCCTACTAGTGCTCTAGTGGGTGAAGAAAATATGCCTTTTCCAGATAAATAGAATTTTGCACGTAAGTTTTTTCTTTCTTGTCTTTTTTTTTTTTTTTTAAATAAAAAAAGAAACTCATGTAATCACGTGCCTACTTTTTCAGCAACCATGGAAGTTTTTTAGGAAATTCCTAACTTCCGTGCTTAGGTAGATAAATATCTAATTGTTGCCCCTATGGAGAAAAGATCTTGGAAATAACTTTCACGGAGATTTGGTTGGAAAGTGAAGACACACGGTACTTTTTCCTGATTACTATATTTTCTCTCCTCTCCATTATTGGTTCAAGAGTTTCTTATTCCTTTTTTCTTTGCTAGGATTTCCTATTCGTGGTATTAGTCTGGCATCTGTTCCATCCACGAGACTTTTCGTGACTCTTGCTCAGTAAAGAATTTTGAATTTTTCTTCTTCGAAAAGGAAGATTGATGGAGCTCGTGGCTCTGATGGTGAATAAAACAATGAAGAAGGATATTTCATATGAAGGCCACTTGTACGGAGACGCGTGGTTTCTGATGATGAAAATAATCCTTCTCACAACCCTTTGCCAAGTTCAATTCCCTTCAGCCTCGCGGATGAGCCAGTGAGCGCCCCTTTGTTGATTTCTAATGAAGAATTTAATGATCCTCCCCAAGATTCTATTGAAAAATTGTTTGCTCGTGGCTTCGAAGGTGATGAAGCTTTTGGTCCTATTTCTGAGGAATTACCCTTTGCCTCCCTTCCAATACCAGTCCCTGTTAACCCACGCGTGTCCTTACCTGATGCTACTCCCGTGGGTGCTTCTAATTCATCTGACATCCCTGTGACTACTACTTCTCATGTAGAAGTTGAACCTTCCAGTAGCAAGAAGGCAATGAAGAAAGTTGTTGTAGAGGTTCCTGAAGGTGGGAACTTATTGAGGAAATCGGGTCAAGTTGATGTGTGGTTGAAACCTTTGCTAGATCCTACGGAGAAGTCGAAGTTGAAAAGTCATAGCTCATTGACCTTGATGAATGATATTGTTCATTCTTCCTTGAAGGTACGAGTTCAAATATATTTCCTTTATCTTCTTTTTGTTTATCCATAACTCATTCTCTTTCTTTGTAGATCAACTTGATTGGTACGAAACTCATGAAAAGAGTTGTTCATGCAGACCAACAGGTTATAGACACTGCACTGAGGTTGATAATTGGAAAGGACAATTTGAGGGTCTTCAATTGGAGGAAAAAGTTTTGGCAGAGGAGAATAATGCTTTGGAGCAACAAATGAGAATGATTGTCGCTGAGTTAGAGATTGAGAAATATTCTTCTAGTCAAGTTGGTAAGGATAAGGATATCCTTGAATCCTCATTTGCTGAACAACTTTCTAAGGAAACTAAAGAAATAAGGAGTTTGAAAGAACTTCTTAATCAAAAGGAGGTTTATGCGGGAGAGTTGGTTCAAACACTTACTCAAACTCATGAAGATTTTTTCGCCTCTACTGATAAGATTCAGTTCTTAGAAAGTTCACTTGCTCCTCAGAAGTTGAGAAAGAAGAGTTGAGAGCCGAGATTAACCGGTTGGAGAAGGATTATGAGATTCTCGAGGATAAGCTTCATTAGGTGTGAGTTGGGCTTTCCTGAACACTCATCTCAAGACTCTAGTTGAAGCCAATCAGGAGGGTTTTGACCTTAATGCTGAAATTGCCAAGGCTAAAGAAGCAAATGAGAAAACTCAGCAACATCAAAGCTTTTCATCACCTGAAGTTGAAGATGGAAATGGACTCATTCCTGGTGGAGCTCATGTTCAAGCCTCCTCTTCTCAGATTAATCCCTTTTCTCCCCTTGATGATATTCCTGTGGATGACATCCTTGTAATGATGCTCCTTAGTTTTTTTCGTTTCATTTGTTTGTTTTGTTTGCAGCTTTTTGTTATAAGGTGTTTGCAACTTTTTGGTAGAAAGTTTTTGGGAAGGTTGTTTTTTTTGGTTACTCCTATCTTGTTTTGGGGTTTTAATTATAAACTAATGCCTTAGTTTTCCCAAGGTTTAATATATGTTTAGGTTGCTTTACCGTTTATTTTGCTCTTTGATATTTGAGCCTTTTCTTTGCACTTAAAAATGCTTAAACGGTTCATGGCTTTAATAAACACGGATTTTTATAAAAGAGGGCCCTTTTATGTTAACAACACTGCTGAAGATGACGTTTCATCTTCATATTGGTGTAAATATATGAATGACGAAGTAAACATGAAAAAAGAATAATTTGAGGAAGTTTTATGCTTTGCACTTTCAAATTTCGTACATCATTTTTCATTTATGCATATAACACTTGTACAGCATTTATGCATACAACATTTTCATAACTGCCTTCTTTGTAACAGAGTTTTGAAATTCAAAATCGGGTCTATTATCCCGTGACTAATTTTTTATCTAAAACTCGTAACTTGTGTTCTTTTTGCAAGTCTATGACTTTCCAAGTTTTCTTCAAAGTTCCATGCTTCTATGTGTATAGTCCCCCTAGTGTTGAAGCTTTGAATTATGAAATCTCGAACACTGGATTACTCCTTGCTTGTGGTCCATTTCCTGAAAAGGAAAATACAAACGGGACTCGGAGGTATATATTTAGACGATGACTTCATAACCCATTTTTCCATCACAAAGGTAGTAACCTAGACCGGGTATTTATTTAGTATTCCGCGTGTCTTTCCGGTCTAATATCACCATTTGGTACGAGTTAGCTTTTTGCGTATCATCTAAAATTGTTAGTATAATTCAAAAGAACAAAATAAATTTGTAACTGAGTGATACCTGCCCGTGGGTACTTTTCTTCATGTAAAAGTAATACTTCTTCAGATGAACAGCATTCCAACTCGATGGTAGTATCTTGCATCCATGATTTCCAACCCATATGCTCCATTTCCAGCGTGCCTCGAACCCTGTAGGGGCCTTACCAATTTAGACTCAATTTTCCTGCATTCGCTGCTTTTGTTGATTGAAATACCTTTTTGAGGACGAAGTCCCAAATCTTGAAGTATCTCAAATTAGCTTTCATGTTATAGTATCGCTCAATCATTTGTTTTTGAGCTACCATTCTTATTAGCATCGCTTCTCTCCTTTCCTCCAGTAAATCCAAATTCATTCGCATATCTTCATCTTTTGATTCCTTGGTTGCTTGTGTATACCTTATACTTGGTTCACCTATCTCAACTTGGATTAAGGCTTCAGCACCATAGACAAGTGAAAATGGAGTCTCTCATGTGCATGTTTTTGTTGTCATTCGATAAGCCCATAAAACTCCTGGTAACACTTCAGGCCATTTGCCTTTTGAATCTTCTAATCTATTCTTTAAATTATTAATAATAACCTTGTTCGCTGACTTAGCTTGCCCATTGGCTACAGGGTGATAAGGTGCGGAAATTATTTGTTTAATCTGCCAACTCTAAAAAAGTTATGTGACTTTCGTGCCTATGAATTATGGTCAATTATCACACACGATTTCTTTTGGAACTCTAAAATGGTAGATAATGTTTCGCCAAATAAAGTCCATGACCTCTTTTTCTCGCACATGTTTAAGCTCCTGTTTCGACCCATTTTGAAAAATAATCTGTCAAAAGTAATAGAAAAGGTACCTTTTCTTTAGCTTGAGGTAAGGGACCCGTGATATCCATCTCCCACTTCATGAAAGGCCATGGAAAAATAACTAGATGTAACAGCTCCGTTGGGCGATGTATATTGTTTCCATATTGTTGGCATTTACCACATTTCGCCACGAAACTTTCTGCATCTTCTTCCATTTTTGGCCAATAATATCCTGCTCTTATTAGAGTTTTTACCAATGATCTTCCTCCAGCGTGATTGCCACAATGCCCCTCATGTACTTGTCTCATCACATATTCCATATGAGAAAGTCCGAGACATCTTGCTAAAGGTCCTCCGAACATCTTTCAATATAGATTTTCACGACTCAAACAGTGTCGGGCAGCTTTTAGCCGAAGTAACTGAGACTTTTTCTTGTCTTCAGGTAAAATTCCGTACTGCAAAAAATTAACAAATTCGTTTCTACAATCCCAAGTCAAATTGTTAAAATTTACCTCATTTTTATCTTGGTCGAGCGTCGAATGAAACAAATGTATTATTATAGCATTTTCTGCATTTTTTGTCTCCATAAATGACGCGAGATTAGCTAACGCATCTGCTTCTGCATTTTTTTCCCTGGGTATTTGCACGATTTTCCATGACTAAAACGATCAATTCCCGTGCATTTTCCAAATATTGTTGCATTCGTGTCTCTCTCACTATGTAAGTCCCCTGCATCTGATTAACCACTAGATGTGAAACACTTTTGATTATAATCTATTCTATACCGAGTTCTCGTGCTAGTTCTAAACCTGCAATCAGAGCCTCGTACTCCGCTTCATTGTTAGTAGTGGGATAGTATTTTATTGCTTGTCTTATAATTTCAACCAATGGTGGGATTAGTACAATACCTAAACCGCTCATTTAACATTCGAGGAGCCATCGGTAAATAAAATCCAAGAATCTAGATTAGATTCTATAAATACCTATAGTTCCTTTTCTACCTCAGGAACTATATTTGTGATGGAATCCGCCATAAAATCTACTAAAATCTGTGATTTTATTGCAGTTCAAGGTTGATATATGATATCATATTCACTGAGTTCTATTGCCTATTTAGCTAACCTACCGAATAGTTCTTGTTTATGCAATATATTCCTTAGAGGAAAAGCAGTTACAATAAAGATAGGATGATATTGAAAATAAGGTCTCAATTTTCTAGATGCCATAATTAATGCTAAAGCATATTTTTCTAAGTGAGAATATTGTGTTTCAGCATCCAGCAATTTTCTAACATATTAGAGATTGTTTACCTCTATATTTTCGCACCAATGTTGCGATTACCGCCATTTCTGATACGGCGAGATAAATGAGTGGCCTTTCACCGTCTTTTGCTATGGCCAGTAGGGGCGGACTTGAAAAATATGATTATAGATTTTTGAGGGCTTGTTAGCATTTGTCAGTCCACCCAAATTGATTTTATTTTTTTAATACTGAAAAAAATTTAAAACTTTTCTTTGAAGATTTTCAAATAAGTCTTCCTAATGCTGTTATCCTCCATATTAACCTCTGCACCTCTTTTTTGCTCGTGGGTATGTATGGTATCTCCTCTATGGCTTTGATCTGTGCAGGATTCATTTCAATGCCCCTGTTAGAAAAAAGAAAACCCAAAAACTTACCTGAAGCCACGCCAAAATCACATTATTCTGTATTTAGCTTCATATTGTATTTACGTTGAATTTCGAAAGTGCTTGAAAGGTGTTGAAAATAATCCCCTGCTTATGTTGACTTGACTAAAGTATCATCAATATAAACTTCCATGGTCTTTCCCATATGTTCTTGAAATATTTTAGTCACCAATCTTTGATATGTGGCCCCAGTATTTTTTAAACCAAAGGGAATGACTTTGTAACAATAAGTTCCCTGTCTGTAATAAACGAAGTTTTTTCTTCATCTAGGGGATCCATCTTTATTTGATTATAACCTGAATATACATCTAAAAAACTTAACAGCTCATGACATGTGGTAGAATCAATTAATTGATCTATATGTCGTAAAGGAAACAAATCTTTAGTGCAAGCTTTATTTAGATCAGTATAATCTACGCAAACCCGCCATTTTCCGTTCTTTTTTGGAACTACCACATTATTAGCTAACTAGTTTGGGTACTTTATCTCTCGTATCGATCCGATCTAAACTTTTTTTTCTGGCCACTTCTTGAATAGGATGATAGCTTAAGGGTTCTTCAGTCGTTGTTTCGATGTTTTCATTCTCTTCTGGTTCTTGAATAACATCGAGTCTTGAATCTACATCTTTCTATACTGAAATTCTTTCAGTTGAGGTTTGTATTACTATATCCTCAACTGATGTAGTTCCTATTTCTCATCTGCAACATCATTTGTTGTGCTTGAATCTGCCACTGAATTGATACTTTTAGAATCATGTTGATCTCCATGGATTTATCGAATCCCTCATTGTGAAGGAAACTTAATAACTTGATGTAATGTAGACGGTACAATGTCCATATCATGAATACATGGCCTTCCAAGAATCATATTATAAACAATGTCAGTATCTATCACCTAGAACTTCCTATCCTTGATATTTCCCTCTGCAAATGTGGTAATCACTATTTCCCATTTTGTGATAACACTTGAATTATTAAATCCAGACAAAGATTGTGCTTTTGGTACCACCTTATCGCTAGCTTGAATTTCATTTACCCCCCTTAGAAGAATGATATTTACGGAGCTACTTGGATCAATCAAAACTCGTTTTACATTAGTATCATGTACAAGTAAAGATATTACCAACGCATCATTGTGGGGAATTAACAAGCCATCCACATCTGCATCATCAAATGTTATACTATCTTCATCCAAAACATGGCGAACTCGTTTTCCATGAGTGATTGTGACTTTCGACGTCTTTTTTGACGTTGTATATGTCACACCATTGACCTCATCTCCCCCACTTATCACATTGATTGTTCTCTTTGGAGACGGAGGTTTTGGAGGCCCTTGTCTATTCTTCATATACGATTGCCTACCTTTCTCACTGAACAAGTCAGTTAAATAACCCTACTTCAAAAAATGTCAACTTCACCTTATAATAACCTACAATCTGTTGTTTTATGGCCATGATCGTTGTTAAAATTCACACCATAAATATAGATTTCTTTTGCTCGAGTTTGATCTCATTTATTTAGGCCACCTCACCTTATCTCCCATACTTCTTAAAAAATCTACCAACTCGGAAGTGCTAACATTGAAACTATAATCTCTAAGCCTTGCATTTGTGTTGGAATCATTGCCTCGCACATCCCGTCCTTTTATGAACCTGAATGATGAACCCGCATCTTTGTGCCTTGATCTGGGTTCAGATCGTATGTTTTCCTACTTAGATCATGAACCCCATCCTTCAGGTCCCATGTAAGGTTCGTACCTGTTTCTCCCGAACCTTTTTTCAGATTCTGAACGTCTCAAACTTGCTCTTTCATCGAGCCATGACTGTGTAACCGTATCTTCTTCTATCCGTAGCTTCCTTTTGTATCAGTTGTACACATTATTCCATGTTGTAGCAGGAAACTCTGGCAAACTTACCTTAAGCCTTCTCGTAGATTCTGAACTTTTTTCATTTATGTTGCTCGCGAGCGCCATAGCTGCCCAATTGTTAGGTACTCGTGGTAGCATCATCCTTTCACGTTGAAATATATCCACAAATTCTTTGAGAAACTCTGTATCTGCCTATTTTACCTTAAAGATGTCTTCCATCATTTTCTCAGCCTTTTGAGCTCCCACTCTGTATCTCCCTGTTTTACCTTAAATATGTCTTCCATCATTTTCTCAACTTTTTGAGCTCCCCAATGTGATTTTATAAATGAATCTGCAAGCTCAAAAAAAGAATCAATAGAGTTTTCAGGTAAAAGAGAATACCATGTTAATGCCCCTTTCGTGAGTGTTTCTCCAAATATTTTTACCAAAACTGATTCAATTTCCTACTTGATTAAATCATTGCCCTTTACACCAGTTGTAAATGCAGTTACCTGATCTCGAGGGTCGGTTGTTCCATCATATTTTGGAATATCAGGCATTTTGAACTTTTTAGGAATTGGCAGAGGAGTCGCACTTGGCTTCCAAGGCTGCTGCGAATACTTATCAATATCCACACCTTTTATTACGTGAGGCACACTAGGTATTTGCTCTATGCGGTCGTTCTACTTTTTAACTATTTCTACAAAGTTAGTACCAAACTTTGTAAATATGAGTTATTAGGCGTATCTGACCTCCCATCACGAGATTTATTAAAAACTCATCCACTTCTAGATTTATCAAGCCCCGAGCGTCGATTTTCTAAAGTCACCGTATTGGCTGGTGAAGGAGTTTGCAGCGTGTTTGGAAATCCCCTAACAAAGGGTTGAAGAGCATTATTCATGTGTTCTGCAATCAACTGCAATTCACTGGGGGCTCCGGTTTCTATTCAGCTGAAGATGCAGTACGTGTTCTCGCCATTTGTGAGCAAGAATAGAAGAGTTCAATTATCAATGGTAGAATAAAATTGCACGACTGAGAAGAATAGAAGTGAAATTGTTCCTAAACTCCATAGCCTCTAGAAGTAAAGTACAGACGTCTCTGTATCGATCCTCCAGACTCTACTGAGCCTGCTCGTGACTCGTGAGACCTAGGCAACCTAGTGCTCTGATACCAACTTGTCACGAGCCAGAATTCCCACCTTTAGGATTGTGATGGCACCTAACATTTCACTCGCTAGACAAGCATAAGTTAGAGTAATTATTTTTCCCATTTTAAACACTTCGAACAATTTAACCAATTAGACAGAAATAAAACTATAATAAAGTACGAAGTAGCATAATAACCCAATTATCTAAGTACAACTCGAATCTGGAGTCACAAGTACACGAGCTTCTAAAGGTTCTACAAATATAATTTGAAATAAGTACAACTGTCTTACATGAAATAAACAATAAATAAGGAAACAAGAAGGGGACTTCAACGTCTGCGGAAGCTAGACGATCTACCTCGAGTCTCCAAATAAGCTAATCTGAGTTGATGCACCTCATGGATAGAAGGAACCGTACCAAAATCTGCACAAGAAATGTAGAGTGTAGTATGAATACAACCAACCCAATGTACTCCGTAAGTGTCGAGCCTAACCTCGACGAGGTAGTGACGACGCTATGATAGGACATCCACGTGATTAAACTTGTGAAAACAAAAATATGAATACAACATAACAATAATAAGCATTAAACATGTACTATTGGGATGGGGCATGTGAAGTGGAACATGATACGGTAGCTATAACAGAAATAACAACAAAAACCGTCAATTAAATCACCAACCAACGGAAACGAATAACATAGTGAATAAAGACGGCATGACATCACCCATCGTGCTTTTACTCCCAACCTCACCATGGAGCAACAATAATGGCACGGGGTCACCCTTCGTGCTTTTACTCTCAATCTCTCCATAAAATGATAAATACGGTGCTTTTACTCTCAACTTCATCATGAAACGATAAATACGGAATGGCATCACCCTTCATGTTTTAACTCTCTTCCTCACTATGTATAATCAATAAATGAAACAATAATCGACACGGCATCACTTTTAGTGCTTTAACACTCTCCCTTACCATGTAACAATGAATATATAACATTTGGGGAGTTAGAATAAACATGAATAAACCTTACGTCAACAACGGTTCCACAATACCAAACCTCAACTTCCAAAATACTCAATTATCACAAATAGTTCATAAATGTGGAAAGAATGATCACTTAAGTATAAACTAGTCTAAGCATGGATACCAAAATCAAAGAAGGATGTAAATTACAGGAAACATGTTAACCGCATGCTTTAACCCAACAATAACGTATAAGTACTCGTCACCTCACATATACACTGTACCCAAACATTGAAACACGTAGCAAATAGGCAAACAAGTCCTAATCCCTCAATTTAAGGTTAACCACGACACTTAACTCGCTCCAAAATCGACTCAAAGCTCAACCACGGCTTTGCAAGCCTCTAAACCAACCAAATCTAGCAATTTATTAACCAAACAATTCAAAATAAGCCTCAGGAACTACCCGCAAATGAAAGAGGTTCAATTTAGGTCATTATTGAAAAAGTCAACAAAAGTAAACTCCCGAACCCGCTTGGTCCAACCTGAAATTAGGACCAAAACCCGATTACCCGCTCACCCCCCCCCCCCCCCCCCCCCCCCTCCCCTGCCCGGTTATGTAACTTATTTCGAAAACCAACCTCCATTTGAGGTCTAAATTCCAGTTTTACAGAAATCCCTAATTCTACCCAACAAAGTAGGTTAGAGACACTTGCCAATACATTAAGGAAGAAGATTTCATGGAAAAATCGCCTCTAATATTTGTAGAGTTAAAAATTTTAAAGAATGAGAAAAATCCTGTCTATCTCAACTTTTGACCAGGCGCAAATGTCGCAATTGCGACCTGGGGTTTGCAAATGTGAAAAAGCCTTTGCAAATGCAAATACCTCACATCTCTGTTGCCTTCAAAAATACGAACAATATGTTCGCAAATGTGAACCCGAGGAGATCTCAATTGCGACCCAAAGCTCACAAATGCGAGAAACCAACCCCCAGCCCCTCCTCGCAAATGTGAGGCTCACATTTACGAGTCAGACCTTGCATTTGTGAAGTTTGCAGTCCAGCACCAAAACACACATGCACCAATTATTTTCTAAGTCCAAAACCACTCTGACGCCAATTCGAAGCTCACCTGAGCCCTACGGGCTCCAAACCAAATATGCACACAAGTCCAAAAATATCATACGAACTCGCTCGCGCGATCAAAACACCAAAATAACACCTAGAAATATGAATAGGAAACCAAATTGAATGAAATTTTCAATGAACTTAAGAATTTCTATTTTAACAACCGGACGTTCGAATCACATCAATTCAACTTTTCTTTGCACTAAATTTTGCAGACAAGTCATAAACATAGTAATGACACTATACCAAGCTCTGGAACAAAAATCTTGACCCGGTAGCAACAAAGTCAAACTTTGGTCAAATCTTTAAATTATTTAAATCTTTAAACTTTAAATTGACAAAATTCAATAACTCGAGCTAGGGACCTCCGAATTTGATTTCGGGCATACACTCAAGTCCCAAATCACGATACGGACCCACCGGGACCGTCAAAATATGGATATTTGAGGTTATGAAATTTTAGGTTTTGAAACACATAATTAAGGCTTAAAACTCTAAATGACTTATTGGGTCATCACAGATAAATACATTAGTGAAGAACAATTGTTTTTTAGTGAAGAATTTGATATCTTCAGTTGGTGGAAAACACATGATCCTAGATTTCCTATTCTTTCAAAGATTGGCTCGTGATGTGTTGGTTATTCCAATTTCTAGTGTGGCATCGGAATGTACATTTAGAATTGGTGGTTGTATTCATGATTCGTTTAGGAGTTCACTGACTCCTAAATGCACGAAAGCTCTTATTTTTGTTCAATATTGTCTTAGAAAAGAGAAGAATCTTGTTAGTACTGAAGAAGAGTGGGAGTATCTTGAGGAACTCGAACTTGGTAAGCTTTAATTATAACGACACGGGCAGTCGTTTCGAGAGTTATAGCCTTGTTTCCCCAATTTTTGCTTTTTTTGTGTTCTTCGGCTATATTATGATATACCGGGTTCGTTGGTTCGGGTCCAGAGTGGTTTTGGAGTGAATTGAGACATTCAGTCTCTTTATTAGAAGCTTAAGTTGGAAAAGTCAACGATGTTAACTTGTGTGTAAACGACCTCAGATTTGAATTTTTATGAATCTATTAGCCCCATTAGGTGATTTTGGACTTAGGAGTGTGTCCGAAATGTGATTTGGAGGTCCGTAGTAGAATTAGGCTTGAATTGGCGGAAGTTGGAAATTTGGCAATTTAGGTCAGTAATGGAAATTTTGATATCAAGGTCGGAATGGAATTCTGGAAGTTTGAGTAGGTTTGTGGTGTCATTTATGGCGTGTGTGTAAAATTTGAGATCAATAGGACGAGGTTTGATAGGTTTTGGTGTTGTTTGCGGAATTCGGATGTTTAGAAGTTCATTAGGCTTGAATCCGTGCGTAATTTGCATTTTTGATGTTATTTGAGGTGGTTTGAGGATTCCACTAAGTTCTGTTGATGTTTTGGGACTTGATGGTATGTTTGGTTAAGGTCCTGAGGGCCTCGGGTGAGTTTTGGGTGGTTAACGGATCATTTTTGGACTTTGCAAAATGGCTGATAGCTGTTGGTGTAATTTTTTATCCTTATACACGATCGCGTGGGTAGGTCCGCAATTGCGTAGGCTTGTTTGGGGAAGAGGTGATTTGTAGCCTATGCGATCGCGAAGATATGTACGCGTTCGGGTAGGTTTGACTAGGTTGTGGATCGCGAACGCGTGGGCAATGTTGCATTCACGAAGAGGAGAGGAGGTAACTGGGTGTCACGCGTTTGTGCTTCGTGATCGCGTGAGGTGAGACGCGACTGCGTAGGTTGGAGGAAGCTGGGGTACGCAATCGAGTGGAGGTTTCCCTATTCGCATAAGGTAAGTTGATGGGGCAGTCTATTTTGTGCTTTGCGATCGCGAGGCAATTTCCGTGATCGCGATTAACGAGAACTGGGCAGCAGATTTAAATCTTCAAAACGAGGGTTTGAGTTCATAACACTAAAATTGATTTGAGAGCTCCGTGGGAGGCGATTGTTGAAGAGATATTCACGTGGGTGTTTGGGGTAAGTGATTCTCACTTGGTTTTGACTAAATTCTGTAATTAAAACTTTAATTTCATCATTTAATTTGTGATTTGGAATGGAAAATTGGGGGGGGAAAGGAAGTGTTTTTTAGAGGGAAATTTGAGGTTTTGAATGGGATTTTGTTATCGGATTTGAGAAAATTTGGTATGGTTAGACTCGTGAGTGAATGGGCTTTTGGGTGTTGTGATTTTTGTCAGGTTTCGAGACGTGCGCCCAGGGGCCGAGTTCAGGCCAATTTCAGAATTTTGGCTAATTTATACTTTTCTTGGGGATTTGATACCTTTAGCCTTTATTTATTGTGTTGTATTACTTGTGGATAGATTTGGGATGTTTGGAGGTCGGATCGAGAGGCAAGGACATTGTGAAGTAGGAATTTGCTCGAATTGAGGTAAGTAACGGTTGTAAATTTGTTCCTGAGGGTATGAAACCTCGGATTTTTGCTTCATGTGACTATTTGGAGGTGATGCACATGCTAGGTGATGGGTGTTTGGGAGTGCACCGATGGGGAATGACTTGGTTCGTCCCGTAGAAATATTAAAGTTGCACAAACTATTGTTAGCTATATGTTCCCTATGTGTTATATAGAAAGATTGATTGTAAATCATGCTAGATACCATATTTAGGCTTTATGTCGGTATTGTTGGGACCCTTAGAGGTCGTTTCTTGTTGTCATCTCACTATCTTCGTGATATTCAATACTCGGTAATGTTCATGCATTCTTACATCATAGCTCAGTCTCAGATATCCTATTTGATGCATCATGTCAATGTTCTTTGGGCTGATTATTTTGATTTTTGAGAGCCCGAGAGATGGGAGAGACTAATGATTGAGTGAGGCCGAGGTCCTGATGTGTGAGTGAATTTATGGTACCGGGATGCACGCCGCATCATGCTTCATTGATTCTTCCATGATTGGCATTGATATAGTGATTTGGCTTAAGGAGCCCCTCTAGAGTCTGTACATACCCACAATGAGCGCAGGGACCTACTTAGTGCGAGTGCCGAGTGCGGAGCGAATTTGAGGAATGAATGATTGTGAGGCAGGAGTGATTGGAAGGCCGAGTGATAATTTCCTGATGGGCGGCATATGATTTCATTATTGATGTACATAGTTGCCTTAAGTCCTTGTTTGAGAATTGATGCAAGATATTTTATTGACTTTACTTGAACTTGATTTAAACAAACTGATTTGACTTAAACTCTAGATGTAAGGCATGCCACACTTTACTGAAATTTTGTGAAATGAATTGTATTTGCATTTAGCTCGTCACTACTTCTCAGCCCTTATTTACTTCTATTGCTAGCTTAGTTGGTGTATTCACGTTACTCCCTGCGCCTCGTGTGCAGATCCAGGAGTTGTCGGTCGCGGAGAGTGATGATAGTCCTTGTAACTGATCATTGGAGATAGTGAGGTAGTTTCCCGGCGTTCGGAGCCTTGCTTTATTCTTCTCTACCTTTCCTTTAGTTGTATTTTTTATTTCCAGACTATATTAGTCTTGTTATTGTCGGACCTGTTATATTAAATGTTCATGACTCAGTGACACCACGATGTTTGGAGGATTTTTTTTCCGCATTTCCATATTGAGTTCAACTCTTATTTCTTTTATGAATTCTGTTATACAAAAAGTCTTTTTGTCATATCTTTGAATGAATTATCGAAGTATGGTGGAAGTCAGCTAGCCTAGTACCATCGGTAGGCGCCAACATGACAGGTTTGAGTTTAGGGTCGTGAAAAGTTTGTAGCAGAGCCTAGGTTACATCGGTATCAGGAGTCATGAGCGGGTTTAGTAGAGTCTTGTGGATCGGTATGGAGACGTCCATACTTATCTTCGAGAGGCTGCGTAACCTTTAGGAAAAATCCACATTCTTGAATTCTTGTCGTGTGAATCTGTTGATTCTGGTAACTAAACTTCTGCTGTTTCATTTTCTCACAGATGGTGAGGACGCGCACTACCCGGCAGGAGGGCCAACCACCAGTACCACCAGCCAGAGTCGCGAGAGGTTGAGGCCGCGGTAGAGGCCGTGGTATGGGCACAGGGGCAGCCCGCATAGCAGCTAGAGCAGTACCTGTAGATCCACCCATTGCCCTAGATCAGGACCAGGTCCCAGTTATGGATGCTCAAGCGGGACCAGCTCAGGCACCACCTGTGCCTATATTGATTCCTCGCCTTCAGGAGGCCCTAGCTTAGATTTTGTCAGTGTGTACCAGCCTTGCTCAGACGGTCTCTATTTTGATAGCTGCATCCACTTCTCAGGCCAGGGGAGGCATTCAGACTCCCACTGCTCGCACACCCGAGCAGGTTGTTCAGGGACTCCAGACGCCAAGGGCGCCACCAGCCCAGCTGGTTTCAGCTGCTCAGGACTATGTTGTTCCTGCTATGCCTGAGGATGAGCATCATAGATTGGAGAGGTTCGAGAGACTCCAGAATCCATCTTTTAGTGGTGTAGAGGGTGAGGATGCACATGGTTTTATGGATAAGTGTCAAAGGATACTCTGTACAGCAGGTAGTCTGGAGACCAGTGGGTCTTATTCACTACTTTTTAGTTCTTTAGGGCTACATTCAGTTGGTGGGAGGCTTACGAGAGGCGTAGGCCGGTCGGAACAGCACCCCTTACTTGGCAGCAGTTCTTTATTATCTTTCTGGAGAAGTTCGTGCCTCAGTCCCGCAGAGAGGAGTTGCGCAGGCAGTTTGAGAAGCTTTGTCAGGGTGATATGTCTGTGACGCAGTATGAGATACGATTCTCGGAGTTGGCCTCATGCTATCTGGTTGGTTCCCATAGACAGGGAGAGGATCAGGAGTTTTATAGATGGCCTCACTTATCAGCTGCGATTGCTTATGACCAAAGAGAGAGTGTCTGGTGCTACTTTTGATGAGGTTCTTGACATTGCTTGGTAGTTGAGATGGTTCGCGGTCAAGAGAAGGTTGAGAGGGAGGCAAGAGGCCTTGGGGATAGGGTGAATTTAGTGGTACTCCTTATGAGGGTCAGTTCCAGCACGGTAGAGGTCGTCCATTCAGGCATGCTTAAGAGGCCAGCCCAGCTCACTGTGGTGCATCATCAGGCCATGCTTCTCACAGTTCTCATCAGGGCCACTAATCACTCAGGGCTCCTCTATGCCAGGTTCTTCTACCAGTTATCCCGGTGCTCGGGGCTCCCTTCAGTCCTCGTTACCAGCACCATGGAGTTGTTTTGAGTGTAAGGAGTTTGGGCATGTTTGAAGCAGTGTTCTCGTCATCACGGAGGTCCATCTCAGCAGAGGAGTCAGCCTTCGACTTCAGCACCAGTTACTTCACCACCCGCCCAGCAAACTCAGGGTGGAGGTCATTTAGCTAGGAGTCACCCTAGAGGGTGAAGCCGATCAAGTGGCGGTCAGGCCCGTTTCTATGCACTCCCTGCCAGACCAGATGCCATTGCTTCAGATATTGTGATTACAAGTATTGTTTCAGTTTTCCACCGAGATGTTTCGATATTATTTGACCCCGGTTCCACTTATACATATGTTTCCTCGTATTTCGCTTATTTTCTAGATATTCCCTATGAGTCTCTAGTCTTATCTATTCATGTATCTACCCCTATGGGCGATACTGTTGTTATGGACCGCGTATATCGGTCATGTGTGGTGACTATTGGGGGACTAGAGATCCGAGTGGACCTTTTGCTGCTCAATATAGTTGATTTTGATGTGATATTGGGTATAGATTAGTTGTCTCCATGTCATGTTATTCTAGATTGTCAAGATAAGACCGTGACGTTAGGGATGCCGGGGTTGCCGAGGGTTAAGTGGAGCGGTTCTATAGACTATGTATCTAGTAGGGTGATTTAGTACTTAAAGGCTCATCATATGGTTGAGAAGAGTTGTCTATCCTATTTGGCTTTTATGAGGGATGTTAGTGCAGAGACTCTTACCATTGATTCGGTTCCGGTGGTACGTGATTTTCTGGATGTGTTTCCTGTAGACCTGCTGGGCGTGCCGCCTGACAGGGATATTCAATTTGGTATTGATTTGGCATTGGGCACTCAGCCCATTTCTATTCCACCATATCATATGACTCCGGCGGATTTGAAGGAGTTGAAAGAACAACTTCAAGAACTCATTGATAAGGAGTTTATTCGGCCTAGTGTGTCACATTGGAGTGCACCGGTTCTATTTGTGAAGAAGAAGGATGGTTCCATGAGAATGTGCATTGATTACAGGTAGTTGAACAAGGTCACGGTCAAGAACAAGTATATTTTGCATCGTAATGATGATCTATTTGACTAGCTTCAGGGATCAAGGCTATTCTCCAAGATGTATTTGAGGTCCGGGTATCACCAGCTGAAGACTCTAGATTCAGATATTCTTAAGACAGCCTTCAGGACCCAATATGGCCATTATGAGTTCTTAGTGATGTCTTTTGGGTTGACCAATGTCCAAGCAGCGTTCATGCATTTGATGAATAGCGTATTCCATCCCTATTTGGATTCATTCGTTATTGTATTCATTGATGACATCCCGGTGTACTCTTGTAGCTAAAAGGAGCATGCTCAGCACCTGAGGATTGTATAACAGAGATTGAGGGAGGAGAAGTTTTATGCAAAGTTCTCCAAGTGTGAGTTTTGGCTCGGTTTAGTAGCATTCTTGGAGCACATGGTGTCCAGTGAGGGTATTCAGGTGGATCTGAAGAAGATAGAGGCGGTGCAGGGTTTGCCTAGACCTTCCTCAGCCACGGAGATTAGGATCTTTCTTGGTTTAGCGGGCTATTACCGTCTCTTTATGGAGGGATTTTCATCGATTGCATCGCCATTGACCAAATTTAACCAAAAGGGTGCCCCATTCAAGTGTTCGGATTAGTGTGAGGAGAGCTTTCAGAAGATCAAGACTGCTTTGACCATAGCTCCAGTGTTAGTTCTGCCATCAGATTCAGGTTCTTACACCGTATATTGTGATGACTTGAGGATAGGTATTGGATCTGTTCTGATGCAGGAGGGTAGGGTGATTGCCTATGCCTCGCGCCAGTTTAAGACTCATGAGAAGAACTATCCCGTCTATGATCTTGAGTTAGAATCTATGTTCATGCCTTAAATAGTTGGAGGCACTATTTGTACGGGGTTCATTGTGAGATCTATACTGATCACCCGGAGTTTGCAGCATCTGTTCAAGCAGAAGGATCTTAATTTGCCTCAGCGGAGATGGTTGGAGATTCTTAAGGACTATTATAGCACTATTTTATACCATCCCGGGAAAGCCAATATGGTGGTCGATGCCTTGAGTCACCGAGCGGAGAGTTTGGGGAGTTTAGCATATCACTCCAGCAGCAGAGAGACCATTGGCTTTGTAAGTCCATGTCTTAGCTACTCAACTTGTCATATTGGATATTTCGGAGCCGAGTCAGGTATTGGCTTGAGTGGTCTCCATGTCTTCTCTTTATGACCGTATCAAGGAGCGTCAGTATGATGACCCCCACCTTCTCATTCTTCAGGACAGGGTTCAGCGAGGTGATGCTAGAGATGTAATTATTGGTGATGAAGGCGTGTTGAGGATGTAGGGCCGGATATGTGTTCCCAATGTGGATGGGCTTCAAGTTTTGATTCTTGAGGAGGCCCTCAGCTCGCGGTATTCCATCCATCTGGGTGTCGCGAAGATGTACCAGGATTTGAGACAGCACTATTGGCGGAGGCGGATGAAGAAGAATATAGTTGTATTTGTGGCTCGGTGTCTCAAATGTCAGCAGGTTAAG
Source organism: Nicotiana paniculata (assembly GCA_005239505.1). Taxonomy (NCBI): domain Eukaryota; kingdom Viridiplantae; phylum Streptophyta; class Magnoliopsida; order Solanales; family Solanaceae; genus Nicotiana; species Nicotiana paniculata. The sequence goes on along the minus strand of ML344384.1, from coordinate 4,243 downwards.
TATGAGCATTAGAGACCGGGTGATTTACTTCAAAGGTTAGATATCCCAGAGTGGAAGTGGGAGCGGATCACCTTGGATTTTGTATTTGGGCTCCCACGGACATCGAGGAAGTTCGAAGCTATTTGGGTGATTGTGGATCGGCTGACCAAGTCTTCGCACTTCATTCCAATTGGTACTACCTACACTTTAGAGCGGTTGGCTGAGATTTACATTCGAGAGATTGTTCGCCTGCATGGTGTCCTGGTTTCCATCATTTCAGATAAAGGCACTCAGTTTGCATCGTAGTTTTGAAGGGTCGTGCAGTGGGAGTTGGGTACTCAGGTTGAGTTGAGCACAGCCTTTCATCATCAAATGGACGGACAGTCCAAGTGCACTATCCTGATATTGGAGGACATGTTATGCGCTTGTGTCATTGGCTTTGGGGTTCATGGGACCAGTTTCTGCCACTCGTGGAGTTTGTATATAACAACAGTTATCAGTCGAGCATTCAGATGGCTCCGTATGAGGATTTATATAGGAGGAGGTATAGATCTCCAGTGGGATGGTTTGAGCCGGGTGAGGCTAGGATCTTGGTACATACTTGGTCTAGGATGCATTAGACAAGGTGAAATTGATTCAGGAGTGGCTTCGCACGGTGCAGTCTAAGAAGAAGAGCTATGCGGACAGGAAGGTTCGTGATGTGTATTTCATGGTTGGGGAGAAGTTTTTGCTAAAGGTATCACCCATGAAGGGTGTTATCAGGTTTGGGAAGAGTATCAAGTTGAGCCCCCAGTTCATTGGGCCTTTTGAGGTGCTTTAGAGGATAGGGGAGGTGGTTTATAAGCTTGCGTTGCCACCCAGCTTGTCGAGTGTGCATCCAGTGTTTCATGTTTCTATGCTCTGGAAGTATATTGTCAATCCGTCTCATGTTCTCGATTTCAGTATGGTTCAGTTGGATGGTGATTTGACTTATGATGTGGAGCCCGTGGCCATTTTGGAGCGGCAGGTTCGGAAGTTGAGGTCAAACAATATAGCCTCCGTGAAGGTGCAGTGTTGAGATCAGCCTATGGAGGAGGCCACCTGAGAGATCGAGTGGCATATGCAGAGCAGATATCCACACCTATTTGAGACTCCAGGTAGGTTTCTAGACACATTCGAGGACAAAGGTTTGTTTAAGAGGGGGGATGTAACGACCCGGCCGGTCGTTTCAAGAGTTATAGCCCTGTTTCCCCCATTTATGCTTATTTTTGTGTTCTTAACCTATATTATGATATACCTGGTTAGTTGGTTCCGGTCCAGAGCGCTTTCGGAGTGAATTGAGACACTTAGTCTCTTTATTAGAAGCTTAAGTGGGAAAAGTCAATCGGATGTTGAGTTATATGTAAACGACCTCGGATTTGAATTTTTATGGTTCTATTAGCTCCGTTAGGTGATTTTGGACTTAGGAGTGCATCTGAAATGTGATTTGGAGGTCCAAAGTAGAATTAGGCTTGAATTGGCGGAAGTTGGAAATTTGGCGATTTTGGTCAGCAATGGAAATTTTGATATCGGGGTCAGAATGGAATTCCAAAAGTTAGAGTAGGTTTGTGGTTTCATTTATGGAGTTTTTGTAAAATTTGATATCAATTGGACGAGGTTTGATAGGTTTCGGCGTTGTTTGCAGAATTCGGAAGTTTAGAAGTCCATTAGACTTGAATCCATGTAATTTGCGTTTTTGATGTTATTTGAGCTGGTTTGAGGATTCGACTAAGTTCGTATGATGTTTTGGGACTTGATGGTATGTTTGGTTGAGGTCCCAGGAGCCTCGGGTGAGTTTCAGGTGGTTAACGAATCATTTTTGGATTTTGCAAAATGGATGATAGTTGCTGGTGTAATTTTCTTGTTTCCTTATACGCGATCGCGTGGATAGGTCCGCGATCACGTAGGCTTGTTTGGGGAAGAGGTGATTTTTGTCCTATGCGTTTGCGAAAATATGTACGCACTCGCGTAGGTTTGGATAGGTTGTGCATCGTGAACGCGTGGGAAATGTCGCGTTCGCAAAGAGGAGAGGAGGCAATTGGGTACTTCGCGACCGCGTGAAGTGAGACGCGACCGCGTAGGTTGGAGGAAGATGGGGTACGCGTTCAGTACTCCGCGTTCGCGCAAGGGAAGTTGAGGGGGCTGTCTATTTTGTGCTTCGTGATCGCGAGGCAATTCCCGCAATCGCGAATAGGGAGAACTGGGCAGCATATTTAAATGTTCAAAATGAGGGTTTGAGTTCATAAGATAAAAATTGATTTGAGAGCTCGGTGGGAGGCGATTGTTGAAGGTATTTTCACGTAGGTTTTTGGGGTAAGTGATTCTCACTTGGTTTTGACTAATTCCGTGATTATAACCTTAATTTTATCATTTAATTTGTGATTTGGGATGGAAAATTGGGGGGAAAGAGGAACTGTTCTTGAGAGGGGAGTTTGAGGCTTTGATTGGGTTTTGTTATCGGATTTGAGCAAATTTGGTATGGTTAGACTCGTGAGTGAATGGGCTTTCAGATTTTGTGATTTTAGTCGGGTTTCGAGACGTGGGCCTAGGGGTCAGGGTCGGGCCAATTTCAGAATTTTTGCTATAATTGATACTTTTCTTGTGGATTTGATCCCTTTAGTCTTTATTGATTGTGTTTTATTACTTGTGTCTAGATTCAGGACGTTTGGAGGCCGGATCGAGAGGCAAGGGCATTACGAAGTAGGAATTTTCACGGATTGAGGTAAGTAACGATTGTAAATCTGGTCCTGAGGGTATGAAACCTTGGATTTTTATGTCTCGTGACTATTTGTAGGTGACGCACATGCTAGGTGACGGGCGTTTGGGCGTGCACCGATGGGGATTGTGACTTGGTTCATCACGTAGAAATTGTAAAGTTGAACAAACTGTTGTTAGCTATATGCTCCCTATGTGTTATAGAAAGATTGACTGTAAATCATGCTAAATACCATGTTTAGGCTTTATGCTAGTACAGTTGGGACCCTTAGAGTTCGTTTCTTGCTGTCATCTCACTGTCTTCATGATATTCCGTACTCAGTCAGGTTTATGCATTCTTACATCATAGCTCAGTCTCTGTTATTCTATTTGATGCATCATGTCAATGTTGTTTGGGCTGATTATTTTGATTTTTGAGAGCCGGAGAGATGGGAGAGACTGATGACTAAGTGATGCCGAGGACCTGATTTGTGAGGGAATTTATGGGATCGGGCTGCACGCCGCAGCATGTTTCATTGATTCTGCCATGTTTGGCATTGATATAGCGCTTGGGCTGAAGGAGCCCATCTAGAGTCTATACACACCCCCAGTGAGCCCAGGTACCTACTGACTGCGAGTGCCGAGTGCTGAGCAAATGTGAGGAATGAGTGATTGTAAGGCTGGAGTGATTGGGATGGCTGAGTGATTATTTCCCGAGGGGCGGCATATGATTTCATTAGTGATGCACATAGTTGTCTTAAGTCCTTGTTTGAGAACTGTTGCAAGATATTTTTAATTGAATTTACTTGAACTTGATTTAAACAAACTGATTTGACTTAAACTCTGGAGGTAAAGCATGCCACACTTTACTGAATTTTTGTGAAATGAATTGTATTTTCATTTACAATCATGTCAATGAATTTTTGTGTCATTAGCGCCTACTCATCGCAAACGGGCTTGGACAAGGAGGTTAAAAGGCGCTTTTGGGAGGCGCTGGATGAGGTGGTGCGGGGTATTCCACCTACGGAGAAGTTATTCATAGGAGAGGATTTCAATGGTCATATTGGGTCATCTGCTGGTGGCTATGGTGAGGTTCACGGTGGCTTCGGCTTTGGTGATAGGAACGGGGGTGGTACCTGACTATTAGGCTTCGCTAGATCTTTTGAGTTGGTGATCGTGAACTCTATGTTTCCGAAGAGGGAGGAACATTTGGCTACTTTCTAGAGTATGGTGTTGATCACGCTAAACTATGTCCTATAAAAAGACTAAATGGGCGCTGCAAATATAATCTGGGGTATTAAGCCCAAAGTCGATCCCACAGAGAATTNTTACTTAATCACTTTTCTTAAGACTTTTGAATATCAATTTGTGTTGTTTAACTAATTCTACTAACAATAATAATAAACGAATAATTGACTAACAATTTAATGTAAACAATGATAATAAAGGTCTAAGGTTATGGTTTCTCCCGTTGGTAAATTCTTTCTCGGATACTTTTTATAACTTGATTAATCGTCTCTATAAATCATGAACTCTCTATCTACCATAAATC